>CAKNYM010031847.1:0-14748 GCA_932195095.1 Andricus curvator
TTTTTTTTTTTTGAAAATTACGAACGATAATGCTGATGCAATTCCAGGTAGATTGCATTATTATTAGATGCAACATTAGCATGACTGCTGAATATAAAATCAATTGGATAATGGACTGCTGTTAGTAGTAACACTTTATTTCACGCTGAATACTTTTGGTATAATAATAAATTAATAATAAATAATAAATAATAGATAATAATAATAAATAATAGATAATAATAATATTGAATAATACATTGAAAACCCAAGCGGCTGCGCCCGTCTTTTCAAAACTGTATAAACAATACAGTATCTGTACTAGTATTCACCTACAATAGTCAATATTTCTTTTTAATAGTACACAAGGAAAATCGCAGTAAAACCCGTGTATAGTACAAAGGATAGTTAGATGATTCGATTCATAATTATATTGAAACATTCCAAGTCGTCATATATATTGTCCTTTGGTTCTCTTGCCACTTTTTTACCTGCTTCGATCTTTTTGCTTGGTTCTGAAAATGAAGCAATATTCAAATTAAAAAATATTAATATCTTGTAAAAAATACAAATAAAAAAACCAGTGCTGTTTAAATCAACCAATTAATTGTTTAAGAAATGGCAAAAACGGTTCAATCAGCCAATAGTGAATCGAATTAATTCTGCTAAAGGAAATAAAGGATCGAAACAAACACTCGATTGGAAACACAGACACACACAAAAAAGTTTGAGGAACCAAAAAAGCAACCTACATAGAATTGTATTATTGGTCCAGTATAGTCAAAATCTGCATTGATTGTAATTTTCTGCTTACCAGTTTTTTTTTTCAATTTGAGTTTGAATTTTTGGTTCAGGTCATATTATCCTAGCTAGGCCAACATAAATCGAAAGTCTTTTTTTTTAAACTGCTAAATGAGTTTTTAATAGCCCTTATAATCGCAAAGATTTTGCCAGGTTTTGGTCGCAAACTCAATTTTTTTGGAAAGTTATTAACAATGGAAATTTAATGTTACAACATGATCAACATTTTTCTCGTAAACGGCTAAACGGATTCCTACGATGGCATTTTTGTTTAAAAACGGACACTCCAGAGATCTTCCTTCTGAATATAAAAACATTCAATTTGTTGGAAAAATATCAATTGTTCATTAGGAAATTGCACTTTTGTTTTCTTAAAGGGTAAAATATTATTTGCACATTATCCTACTTCTTTCTGGAGAGAAATGCGAAAAGAAATTCTAAGTAGTTTCTATTATTTCACGGGACATAAACAAATGATATTCTTCAAAACAAATTGAATGTTTTCATACATCTCTGAATTTTCATTTCCTAACATGAAAAATATAATTAATTCAAAAATCCATTATTAAACAAATTTTCAATTTTAAAAATTGTTGAAATGATATTGAATAATTAATCATTTCGAATTGAGTGCGTTTAAAACTGAAAAAAAATTACTGAACGATTTTTCATTGAAAATACTCAAATTCAAACTATTTTAGATAAGGTTATTTGAAATTGAAGAATTTTCAATCAGAAGCTGAAATTGTATCATTTCAAATTGATTGGGTATTAAAATTTCAAAAATAGGACAATTTCAAAATATTCGAAATTGATTAATTTCATGTGTGAATTTTAAAAACTGGCTTATTTAAAATTCACAGGGATTCAGATTGTATTACTTCTAATGAAAAGCGTTCAAAATTGATTGATTTGAAATTAAAATCCTATGAATTTAAAGAATTTTTAATTCCAAACGATTAAAATTTGACATTTTGAAGTTGAAAATTAAATTTAAAGTTTCAAAGTCAAAGCTTCTAAAATTCTAATTTTTTTAATTTTAATTACCCACAAATGTTATTATTAAATATCAAAATTTATTAGACAAATGTTTCTCACGTCAAAAAAAAAAAAAATATATATATATATATATATATATATATACATATGTATGTATATGTTTATATAATATATGATCTTTAAATTTTAATTAATATTTGTTCAAAATAAAGTAATTTCAAGTGGGAAACATTACCAAGAACTGTGATATTAAAACATTTTTAAATTGAAACCCTTCAAATTTTGACACTTGTTTTAGAATTATTGTTCATTCTCGAAATATTCCAATGAAAGATTTTTCAATTTTAAATTGCACAATTTTAAGATTTTCAATTAAAAATTGTTTTTAAAACTTTAATTCGAAATGCTCAATATTTTTTCATAGAAATTTTAAGGGTAATTAATATATCATTATTAAGTATCATATCATGATAGATAAGGAAGATTTTTTTACTAAAAAATGTGATTACTATATCAAAATAATGTGATTTCTGGTTTAAAATATTGCGATCCTTTAAAGTGTAATAATAATTGTAAAAACTTCAAAAATTATATGTTTTTAAATCGGAATTTTTAAAAATTGATGAACTAAAACTTAAAGCGTGGAAAATTAAACTAATCCAAACTACGTTTGAAAATTGAAGGATTCTTGAAGTACGATTTTGAAACCAAGTCGTTGAGAATATTTAATTTTCAAATTGTAAACCCGATTAAAATTTTATTATTACATTTCCAGTTAAAATAATTTTCAATCGAAAAAAAGAGAATCTGCAACAAAATAGTTAAATTTTCAACCCAACTGATGAATCTTTGATGAAAAAAATGAATTTTTAACAAAAAGTGTAATATTTGATATTTACATACATTTTTTGAAATTTTATAATAAAAAACTAAGCTATAAAAAAGAATTTTTGAAAAAAAAGTTACATTTGCACCCCAAAAATATGCATTTTTTACCAAAATAATTGAATTTTCGACTAAAGAAGAACGAGTTTTCAACAAAGTAAGTGTATTTTTAACTGAGAAAGATCAATTTTCTAGTAAAAATGAAAAAGCCATATTTTTAATGAAAAATTCGTTGTAAAAAAACGAATTTTCAACAAAATTTGTTAAATTTTTAACCAAAGACTTTTAGCTAAACTTTTAACTAAAATGGTGAATTTTCAAACAAAAAAAGAAAATTTTCAACCAAATAGTTTAATTTTCAACCCAAAAAGGTTATATTGCTACAAAAACAAAACAAAAATTCAACAAAATAGATTAAAAAAATTTCGACGAAACATTAAACAGTTAAAAAAATTAATTTTCAATAAAAAAACTAATTGTCAACCAAAAAAATTAATATTCTACCAAAAAAGAATAATTTTTAACAAAATACGGGAAGATGAAGCCAGATATTTAAATTTTGTATGCAGTTTTCAACATAATATTTGAATTTTCAACCAAAAAGGTTCTATTGCTAAAAAAAAAGAAATTTTTTCATAAAATAGATGAATTTTCAACTAAAAAAGACAAATTTTCAACCAAAAAGATCGAATGTCTGTAGGAAAGAAATTTTGACAAAAAATGGAATAGTCGAATTTTTAGTTAAAAAAATTAATTTTTAATTAAAAAAAATGATTTTCTTCCTAAATATAATAATTTCTAACATAATAAATGAATTTTCAACCAAATATTTTAATTTTTAATGGAATTTCCAACTGAAAATATTAATTTTCTACCATAAAATACAAACAAATGAATTTTCTATAAAAGAAGATTGAATTTCTATGTGAAAATAAAAAAAATTTAGTTAAAAAAATTAATTTTTAATAAAAACACTAATTTTCAACCAAAGAAAAATTAATTTTCAATGAAAAAGCTAATTTTCTACCAAGAAGAATAATTTTTAACAAAGTACATGCATTTTTAATCAAATATTTCAATGGTTAATGGAATTTTCAATCTAATAGTTAAATTATCAACCAAAATTTTTTTTTTTATTTGTATTTTTTTTGTATTCCATGTTCAATAGTTTGAAATTTGAAGCTATTTAAATATGCAAGAATTTTGAATTGAAAATGTTTGATAATTTTACAGTTAAAAATTTTTAATTATTCAGTTACAAATTCAAATTGTGTAAAGTTGCAGGATGAGAAATAATAATAATTATTATTTCGAAAAGATCAAAATCGAATAAATTCATAATTATTTGAAAGTAAGACTGTTGAAAATTATGAGTGCTTAAAATAATTCAACAAATGTTTAGTTTCAAAAACTCTTCAATAGGGTGCTTTTTTCAAGTTTCATTCTTTTTTGAATAATTTGGCATCTCACAAATTGTTCCCCTTGATAAGGAAATAACACCTGATTTTTGTAAAAATGAAAAAAAAAAAAATATATATATATATACTGACTATTATTGTTTCAGATTTGGTTCTGTCACGTCTGGATTGTGTTTTTCATAGAAAAATTTGATTTTTTCACATTTATAAAAGAATAATTAAATTCATTCAGGGTAATTTTTATTATTTCTTCCAAAGGTGATATTCATTCAAAGAACCGTTGACTGATTTAACCGTTTTTAAAATTTAAGAATTTTAAATTGAATTAAAATAAAATTCAAAATTCTATTTAACGTCCAATACTCAAGTTAATGCATAGAATTCATGAAAACAAAAAAAAGAATCCAACGACGAAATTTGGACTACCACCATAAAATGCTCCCGATGTAATTGAAACAAAAAAATTTCTGAAAAAAAATGTCTTTTCTTTGGACAAAAATAAAAAAGAGGGAAGAAAAATGAGAAGGGAACCAACCAAATACTGAATGTTTTTTTTATTGTCATTTGATAATAATAAAAATAAAAAAGACGAAAGAAATAAAAAAAGAGCAGGAAGGGGATTTGGTTGGTTGCCTTCTCATTTTTCTTTCCTCTTTTTTATTTTTGTCCAAAGAAATTTTTTTTTTTTTTTTTTTTTTTTTTTTTTTTTAATAAGAGCATTTTATGGCGGTTTTCCAAATTTGTTCGCTGGATTCTTGTTTTTATTTTCAGAAATTCTATACAATAACCTTTTTTGTTCTTTTGGCATTTGTCAAACGATTAGCTGGCTAAAGCACACGAAAAAAAAACTATTGCTAACATTCTAATATGGAATTGATATAAAACATTTAAAAAACTTACAGTGGCTTAATTTTGCACAAATTTTAGCAAGAGTTTATTACAGAGATTTTCACAAGTTGGGACACTCTATCTTCGTTGGCGCATGGCAGCACTACTTTAATGACATTTATTATTTTCTTTCTGAATGATTCACTTCCTTGACAATCACTCAAAAGCCGCTCTTCGAATCTAGGATCATCTTCTTTGAATTGCGTGCCTGCTTCTTCATCAAAATGATCGGACATTGTTTGAAGTTTTTCAATAGCAGCACCAATTTCAGGCAACGCACTTTTGAAATCAACGTTACATTCTTTCCTCAAATCATCAGACGATAATCCAAATAATTCTTTCAGTCCAGATTCTACATCTTCTGGGTCAAAATCGTCTTCTTTGTCTTCTGTTGATTGTGCCAAACCTTAAAATTTTTAAAACATATATTGACTAAAAAAAGTAGTGTAACGAAAGTTTCGAAAATCTCGCAATCGTTGTTGATGAAAATCTGATTGGTTTTCCATTACTTGAGGTTCTTTTATATTTTAAATGTGAAATTTTTGAAAAAAAGTGAAAATAATCTCTTCAGAAGGAAAATAATACATTTGTTCTTTTTGCATCGAAAGTAAAATTGAATTAAAGTTAAGGCCATGTGACGAGTGGGTCACGTGACTAAGGAAGATGGGTCTGGTCTTAGATTTTAATAATCATGAAAATAGCAATGAAAAAATTATTTACAAAAAAAAACTTTTTTCATAATTATAAAAATTTAGGACCAGACCCACCTTTCTCAGTCCTTCTTATTTATTATCCCAAATTTTCAACTCGATGTGGCTATTCGTATGAAAATAAATTAAGGAATAAAAAAAGTGTCGGTGAAGATGTTCGCACAAGAAAATCCGTTGCAGTGTGCTGGAGACGTCTCACGGGCGTGCTGTCCGCGCACGAACACATAACGCCAACCAATCCCATGCAACCTGCCGTGCTTTTACGGTCCGTGGCACTCAAGTGCGTTGCGAACTAGTGTAAGTAGCGACGTACTTGTGTGCATCACCGCTCGGACCACAGCAGCACGACAGGTTGCACGCGATTGGTTGGCGTTACGAGTTCGTGCGCGGACGGCACGTCCATGAGACGTCTCCGGCGCACTGCAACGGATTTTCTTGTGCGAACACCTTAAGGTAGGAATCCGGTCACGTGACCCACTTGTCACATGGCCTTAAATTCAAACTTGCAATATATCTAATAAAATGATTGGAAGTATTATACATTTTTATGCAAAAATGATCAATCTAATCGTAAAAAATGATTAGATTTTAATGAATACGAACTTCCAACAAAATATCTCAACCAAAACTGATTAATTTTCAACAAATTGAAAAAAAAATTGATAAAAAGGGTTCCAGATTTTCTTCAACATTTTTAGAAGTCTTTTTGAACTTTATTTAAAAATTAATTTTTCAGTATGAAATATCATTTAAAATCCCCGGAATCCTAAGAAATTTTTTCATTATTCAAAACCATTAAAAATATTAAGAAGCTTCTAAATTTAATTTCTCAATCATTAAAAGTCTACATTTTGTCTTGAATTTCTTGAAATCTTTAAACTTTCAATTGCTTCTGAAATTTTAAAAAATTTTCGAAATATCTTTTAAAATTATTTGAATTTTAACTACAGCTTTTGAAAAATTAAGAAAATTTCCTATAAATCTTCCAATTTTTTTGTAAGAAATCTTTTGAAATGTTTTGTATCTTTACAAATTTTTTTTAAAAATTAATTTTTTCAAGTAAAATTAATTTGTTATTTTCCCAGAAAAAAAAAAGTTTTATTGTAAAACCTTTCATAATTCTTGAAAAGCTACTACATTTTTTCCGTAAACTTTGAAAAACTTGCTAAGAAGTTTTCTAGATTTTCTTTGACATTTTGAAAAATTTTTTTGAATTTCATTAATTAATTTTTGAAATAAAAAATCATTTGAAATTTTTCCGGAAATCTTAAGAAAAGTGTTTTATTATCTTAGAACCATTCGAAATTCATAAGAAGCTCCACAATTATATTTCTAATTCTTAAAAAATCTGAATATCGGAATATCTTATGTGATTATCTAATCTAAATACAGAATTTTATATACAATTTTTTAAAAATTAACAAAATTGCCTCTAAATCTTCCAAGCTTTTTTTTTAATTTCAAGAAGTCTTTTGAAATCTTTTCAAATTTGATTGAAAAATAAATCTAAAAAAAAAGTCGTTTGAAATTTGAAAGGACAATATTTAAATTAGAATATAAATTAAATATTAATAAAATCATTTTAATTTTAATAAAATTTAGCATCTTTTATTATTATTATCTTTTCAAGACTTGGGACTATGTTGTTGAATTTACCTGAAATTGTTATTTTTAATTTAAAAAATTATATTTCAAAGAAAATTTACAACTTTTCAACCATTTTATGCTAAGTTGGAATTTTGTACTGAAAATCGGTATTTTCAGTTCAATAACATCAATAATATTTTAGGGGAAATTAAAGTTATCAAGGTTTATGTAAAAAAATTAATTTTAAGCTTCGAAGACTTAAAATTTGCTTAGAAAAAAATAATTATTTCTAAAGTTATTTGTAATTTTCCAAATTTTTAAAGCGATTTAGAAATAATTTAAATCTTTAGATGATTTGAAAAAAATTAAAACAAAAGATACAATTTCGCAGATTACAAAAAAAAATGTAGTAGCTTTTAAAGAATTATCCTAGGTTTCAAGACAATGGAACATTTTTCTTAAAATTTCTGGGAAGATATCAAATGATTTTTCATTTGAAAAAATTAATTTTCAAAGAAAATTTACAAATATTTCAAAACATTTCAAGAGACTTCTTGAAAAAAGTTGGAAGATTTCAATGAAATTTTGCTTTTTAAGATTTTGAAAGGTTTCAAATAATAAAAAAATTTCTTAGGAAAATTTAAAAAGACTTCTGAAAATGTCTTGAAATCATTCTAACTCCTTAAGGACCTTTAAAATTATATTTCTAAAGCTTTAAAAATCTAATTACCTCTTATAATGATTCGAATTTTACATACAATTTTCGAAAAATTAACAAAACTGCCTTTAAATCTTCCAAGCTTTATTTTTTAATTTAAGAAATCTTTTCAAGTTTTCTTTGAAAATTAATTTTTTTTTTAATAAAAAATCATGCGAAATTTGAAAGGGCAAGATTAAAATTAAAATATAAATTTAATATTAATAAAAAAATGTGTATGATATCGTAACGTAAAATCGTGAAAAAAATTATCATTCTTCTTTTAAATCTAATGATTTTTTAATAAAAATCTTTAGATTTATATCCAACAATTTATATTGAAAAATCATTGGATTCCAAAGAAGATTCATAAATTTTTATCAAATGTACGTTACTTTAGCGTTTTACATAGAAAATTAATTTTTCAAACAAAAATCAACTCAATTCGAATAATATTCAGCATCTTTTATGATTTTTGCTATTTATTATTATTATTTTCTAAAAATTTGGGATTATGTCATTTTTTTCATCGGAAGTTGTTATTTTTAATAAATAAAATTCCATTGAACAAAAATTCACAACTTTTTAATAATTTTATGATAAGCTAGTATTTTATTAACTTTAAGTTTTGAAAATTTTCAAATATGTTAAAAAGGAATTTGGAAGATTTTAAGGCAACTTTTTTTTCTCAGGATTTTTAAATTGTTCTTTATTTAAAAAAATTAATTTTCAAAGAAAATTTGCAAACATTTTTAAAAACATTTCAAAAGATTTTTAAAAAATGGGAAGATTTAAAGAAAATTTGGTTTATTTCTCAAAAATTTTAAGTAAAATTCGAATCATTTCAAAAGATATTTAAAAGTTTTAGAAATAAAATTGAAAAGATTTTGAATGGTTACTATAAGTAAAAATTCTTTTGGAAGATTCCGAGAACAACAAATGATTTTTTATTTTTAAAAACTAATTAAAAAAGATTTTTATGTTTTTGTTGAGATATTTTGCTGAAAATTCGTCTTTTTTTAGTTATTTGGACTCTTCTTTATTCAGAATGAAAATTTTTTTTTCGCTGAAATTTAAATGCTTATATTTTTCGTTGAGAATTCTCCTTTTTTGGTTAAAAATTAACCAACTGGTTCAAATCAAATTCGTCAAGAAATCTGTTTTATCATCAGAGAATAAACGAAAATATTTAACGTCTTTTCAGACTAGATGGAGCCATGAAAGAAAAATTAGTTCATATAATTTTTTTTTTTTTTTTCTTTAATAAAGATGTGCTCCTTTCGCTCCGCTGGGAATCGAACCACAGAACATTAATATAATATGTAAACATTAATTCTTAATAAAATCTTTGTGTATTTCATGATTCGAATTTTACATAAAATTTTCGAAAAATTAACAAAATTGCCTTCAAATCTTCCAAGCTTTTTTTTCAATTATAAGAAATCTTTTCAAATTTTCTTTAAAAATTAATTTTTTTTCAAATAAAAAATCACGTGAAATTTGGAAGGGCAAGATTTAAATAAAAATATAAATTTAATATGAATAAAAAAATTTTAAATTAAATATTAATAGTATCATCAGGCAAGATCGATTCAATAAGTAAGTAGATAGTACTCATAACTACTTTTAAGCGAAAGGAGAAGATCTTTTTTCAGAATAAAATTATTTAAAATAATTTTACTTTCATAACGCCATCTAGTCTGAAAAGACGTTAAATATTTTCTGTTATTCTCTCATGATAATACAGATTCCTTGAAAAATTTGATTTGTACAATCTAGCAAAATAATGCGTGTATTTCTGAAAAAAGTTTCTTCTCTCGATGTCTCTAGTAGCTTAATGGGAAAACACCTGACCGGTAATCAGTAGTTCTGTGGTTCGATTCCCAGCGGAGCGAAGGAAGAAGATCTTTTTTTTTCAGAAAAAAAAATTATTTAAAATATGAATATCATTGTGAAATTAATTGCATGCAAAATAACAAATGATTTGTTTAATTAATTTGATTTCTTCACTTGTACTCACCGACGGAAAGTGCCACTAAAGCCAAGATTAAGAACTTCGCCATGGTCGTTTACAAAAACATACCACAAAAATCAGAAAGTATATTTTTTTACTTCTCACTTTTTTTTCACTAACATCGAAATGCTGGTGGCGAGCCATTTATATACTGACAGTTTTGACCCAGTAACCTTTAAAACGAGGAAAAAGTTCATTTGCCTTGAGTGGAAAACGCGTCTACGAAAACTAGTTCTTCTTATCAAAATTTCATTTTCAGGCCTTAAAGACGCCCTCATTTTTTAAATAATCATTTTTTTTCTTGATTGAATTACAGAAATAATTCGTTTGATATTATTTGTTTAATTAAAAAAAGCTGTATTTAAATAAAGCTTTATTCAAAATTAACCTTTATTTAGAAAAAAATCCACTAAGTGGAACTACTTTGTTACAATTTAACGAATTTGCTAACATTTTTTAAATTATTTTTTTAACTGAAAATTTGACTATTTTATGTTTGGTTCAACATTTATCTTCTTTAGTTGAAAATTCAACTATTTTTGTTTGTTTTTATTCAACTATTAGGTTAAAAATTCCATTATAAATCAAAATATTTGGTTGAAAATTCATGCATTTTGTTAAAAATTATTCCTTTTTCGTATTAATTAGTTTTTTGATTGAAAATTAATTTTTTTAATAAAAAATTTAATCAAATTTTCGGTCGAAATTTTATTTATAGACATTTAATATTTTTGATAGAAAATTCATTTGTTTGGTTCAAAATTCATCTATTTCGTTGCAAAATTTATTTTATTTGCTTAAAAACTTATTTTTCTAACTGAAAATTAAACTATTCTATATTTTGTTGAATATTTCTTATTCTTTTTTCTGTAAAAAACCATTTTTTTTAAATTGAAAATTAATTTTTTCACTAAAAATTTAAATATTCCATTTTTCGTCGACATTTATTTTTTTGTAGCAATATAACCTTCTTGTTTAAAAATTCAATTATTAGGTTGGAAAGTCCATTAAAAACTAAAATATTTGGTTTAAAATTCACGTGTTTTATTTAAAAATATTCTTTTTTGGTCGAAAATTAATTTATTTGGTTGAAAATGAGATTCTTCCATTCATCTGTTAGGTTAAAAATTTGTCTTCTTGATTGAAAATGCACAATTTCAGTTCAAAGTTCATTTCCTTGGTTAAAATTTTAACAAATTTGGTTGGAAATTCGTTTTTTTTTGTTGAAAATGAATTTTTTATTAAAAATATAGCTATTTCATTTTTGCTAGAAAATTAATCTTTTCAGTTAAAAATTCACTTCTTTTGTTGACATTTCGTATTTTTTAGTCGAAAATTCAATTATTTGGTAGAAAATGCATATTTTTGCGTTGTCAATTTAATTTATTTTTTTAATTCGTCTTCATGATTCAGAAACGCAACATTTTGAATAAGATTTTTTTTCTTTCTTGCTTGAAAAATCTCTCTTGGTTGAAAAATCTCTCTTGGTTGAAAATTCAACTCTTCTGTTGAAAATTTGTATTTTTTGGTTTCCTTTAACAGTTTTTTTTGTTGAAAATTCATTTTTTTATGAAAGATTCATCAGTTGGGTTGAAAATTTAACTATTTTGTTGCAGATTCTCTTTTTCTTGGTTGAAAATTAATTATTTTAACTGGAAATATAATAATAAATTTTTTAATTAATAAATCTTAATCAACTGAAACTCGATTCTTCATTTGAATTAAACAACATTCCTTCGAATTCTTCAAATTATTAGTTAGAAGCAAATAATAAATATTAATATAAATTTATAGAAAAGGCTCTTAGTAACTACTTCGAGGAAAATTTACATTTAATATCATCCGTAAAGAAAATTTGAAAAATATTTCTAATATCTGTTTTATTAAAGAAAAATATATTCACAAAAGAAGAGATGGTTTAGAGAGCGATTTTCTCTACTGCTTATTTATTATGTGTTAATAACTAAAAATTGAAAGCAAAGTAATATATTTGAGAAAAAAACGCAACTTTTTAACAAATATCTAAGAGGAGATAGTTCTAAACGATAATAAATTGTTTAAACAATTATATTTGTTAACTTGAATTAAATATCACCTCACTTAGTGAAAAGTTTACAAAAAGTGGAAAATTTTAGAAAAAACCGCATCTATTTACCATTGCTATAAGAGAAAATAGTTACATAAATATTTTTTAAATTTACAATTAAAAATTATGCAAGTTTTAAGTATTGCAATTATTAATTCTGTAATTTGTATGCTTTGCATTTGAAACTTCTTTATCTTGAAAAATTTAGAAATGAAAAATCATCTTTTGACTATAAAAATCGGAACGACGAAAAAATCCCGAAAAATAAAATTCCCGACACTGTAACATTCTTGAATTGGAAAATTCTCGAATAATATTTCAGAATAATAAAATTCCCCAATTATAAAATTCACAAATATTAAAATGCCCGAATTAAAAAATTCCCGAATGATATAATTCCTAAACATTTTGTAATATTACCGAATTGGAAAATTCACGAATAATGAAATTCCAGACAGTTTATAATATTACCGAATTTGAAAATTCTCGAATGATAAAATTCCCGACAGAAAATTGTCGCATTACAATTAAAAGTACATCACAATTAAAAATTTGTTTAATTATAAAAAAATTTAAATTATTTATATTCGGGAATTTTCTAGTTCGGATATTTTATAATTCGGGAATTTTCCAATCAGGAAATTTTATTATTTGGACATTTTATTGTTTAGGAATTTTCCCCTTCGGGAATTTTAGTGCCAGCAATTTTATTTTTCTGGATTTTTCAGTAGTCCCTAAAGAACTATTCCAAGAAAAAACTCTTCAAAAATGTAGAACTTTGAATTGTAAATATTTAAAATTGAAAATTCTTAAGTTTTCAAAATTTACAATTAATAATTATCAAAACTTTAAGTTTTGCAAATAATAATTCTGTTATTTTGATTATTAACGTTCCAAATTTCTGCAAATTGAAATATTTCGAATTGATATCTTGTCTTTTGATCTTCAAAATCATCCAAATTTAAGAATTTATTTCAATAATCTTCAAAAATTGAAGAGTTTTCAATTGTATCTCTTCAAATTGTAGAATTTGTATGTACTTGAAATTAAACTTTTTTTTTAAATTTAAAATTAATAATTATACAAACTTTGAGTTTTACAATTGAAAATTCTGTAATTTTGAGGATTAATTCGAAATTTCATCAATTTGGAAATTTAAAATTGAAAAATCTTAATTTTTGATCTTCACAATCGTCAAAGTCATCAAAATTTAAGAATTTTTATTTGAAAATCTTAAAATTAAAGAATTTTCAATTATAAATCTTCAAAATTGTGGAACTTTAAATTGTAAATCTTTAAAATTGCAGAGCTTTTAATTTTGAAAACTTACAATTAAGAATGATGCCAGTTTTAAATTTCGCGGTTAGCAAATGTATTTGCTTCCTCATAGAGGAAGCATTAGTTACTTTTTTCAATAATAGACAAACCAAAGTCTTCATTTTGTTCATTTTTGTTTCGAAATGATAATTTTTCGAGCTGGAAAAGGGAAGGGAAAAGTTCTGTCGCACCCTATCCCTTTTCCAGCTTTATGATTTCTTTACAAAAATTGTCAGAATTATTCTGTTTGAAAATTTATGATCAAAATGTTTTTTTTTTTTTTTCTATTTCTGCGTCAACTTTGGATTATGTCAATGAAAAAAGTTTTTTTGTTTGAAACAGATGATTCACATATTATAAATGAGCATTACTTCCTTAATCTTTAATAAAGTGTATTAATATTGCAGATTAATCGATTTTCCTCTAATCAAGGAATTTTTTCCGTTCTTGCATCAACTTTGAATTATGTTAGTGAAAAAAGTTTAACGATAAAAAACTGTTTTTTCAAATATTATGCATTACCATAGCTTTCTTACTCTTTAATAAAATGTATGCATGTCATAGTTCAATCGAATCGTTTTGAATCAACACAATTTTTCTATTCTCGCATCAACTTCAAATTATGAGAATGAGCAAATTTTTACTATAAAAATCGATTTTAAAAACATATAAAATATCATAACTTCCCTACTCTTTAATAAAAGGTATTAATAATGTAGGTTAATCGATTCGTCGCGAACTACGGAATCTTTTATGTTCTTGCATCAACATTGAATTATGTTGAAGAAAAAAGTTTTACTATAAAAAACCGTATTTTCAAATATTATTGATTATCATAGCTTCCTTACTCTTCAATAAAATGTATTGATATTATAGGTCAATCGATTCGACTCGAATCAACACATCTTTTCTTTCCTTGCATCAACTTTGAATTATGTTAATGAAATACGTTTTACCATAAAAAACCGATTTTCAAAATATATAAATTACTATAACTTTTCTACTGTTTAATGAAATGTATTAATAATGTAGGTCAATCAATTCACCGCGAACCAAGGAATCTTCTATGTTCTTGCATCAACTTTGAATTATGTTGAAGAAAAAAGTTTTACTATACAAAATCGTATTTTAAAATATTATGTATTATCATAGCTTCCTTACTCTTCAAAGAAATGTATTAATATTACAGGTCAATCGATTCGTTTTGAATAAACACACATTTTCATTTGTTGCATCAACTTTGAATTATGTTAATGAAAACAGTTTTACTATAAAAAACGGATTTTCAAAATATATGAATTACTAAAACTTTCCTATTGCTTGATGAAATGTATTGATATTATAGGTCAATCGATTCTTCTCGAACC
>CAKNYM010031847.1:14758-38262 GCA_932195095.1 Andricus curvator
TCAATCGATTCGACTCGAATCAACACATCTTTTCTCTTCTTGCATCACCTTTGAATTATGTAAACGAAAAAAGTTTTACTATAAAAAACAGATTTTCAAAATATATAAAATATCATAACTTCCCTACTCTTTAATCAAATGTATTAATAATGTGAGTCAATCGATTCGTCGCGAACCAAGGAATCTTTTATTTTCTTGCATCAACTTTGAATTATGTGGAAGAAAAAAGTTTTACTATAAAAAACCCTTCTTCCAAATATTATGCATTACCATGGCTTCCTTACTCTTCAGTAAAATCTATCAATATTAGAGGTGAATCGACTTTTCTTGAATCAACACAAGTTTTTTATCTGGCATCAACTTTAAATTATGAAAGTGAGAAACTTTTTACTATAAAAATAAATTTTCAATATAATATAAATGACCATAACTTGTAATAAAATTTAATAATGTTATAGGTCAAACGATTCGTCTCGAATCAACACACCTTTTCTTTTCTTGCATCAACTTTCAATTATGTTAATGAAAACAGTTTTACCATAAAAAACCGATTTTCAAAATATATAGATCACTATACCTTCCCTACTTTTTAATAAAATGTATTGATATTATAGGTCAATCGATTCTTCTCGAACCAAGGAATCTTTTATATCCTTGCATCAACTTTGAATTATGCTAATGAAAAAAGTTTTACTATAAAAAACCGATTTTTAAAATATTATTATCAGTTTCAAGATATTAGTGAGGAAAATAAGCCCTCCAAATTTCATCAATTTATCTGCAACCGTTTTCTAGTTATCGTGTGCACAAAAAAGCGTGACATCCACACACACAGCCGGATAATTGCTATAAACATTGTATTAGAAATTTTTAAATTGAGGAGGGTTTAATTAAATGAATTTGAAAATTTTTGAAAATGTTACAATTACAAAGCTTCCTCTATGAGGAAGCAAAAGTAGAAAATTTCAGAGAAAACCGCAACTATCTAGCATATTGGAGAATCATAAACAATGATAAATTGTTTACACAATCTACGTAAACATCTCATTGTTAGTATAAAGTTTTATTTTATATTTGAGAAATAATTTATATATAAAAAATCGCAAAAAAATATTAATTTTGCGCTAAAAACTCGTAAAATCGAATTTTTCACTCATGGTATTTTTTTCTTATGGGAAATACATTGAAACATTTTTTTATTGCTGAAGGGCAACAATGCCCTGAATTTGGTGCAAATCCGAAAAAGGAATTTAATTTTTTTTTAAATTTTGATTTTAACTGGTTCAAAATTGTTCAATATAAAGATTCTGGTCTTTGAATACTAATGGTCTGGAAAAAATTAGGGAATTTTGAAAATGAAGTTTTGCGGCCACCCTGGTATAATATGCTTGTCAGTAATTTATTTACCATGTATTTCTATTTCTATTTTTTGCAGTTTCTTTCTCTGGACGATTATATTTTTCATTACAGACCTTATTATTTGGTTGAAAATTCAACAATTTTGTTATAAAATTCATTAACCGTGGTATAAAATGTAACTATTTTGGCAGAAAATGAACTTTTTGTTGAAAATTCAACTAAAATCTCTCTTAGTTGATTATTAGAAATTTAATCTTTTTTTTTATTAAAATGCAACTGTTTGGTTGAAAATTAATCTTCTTCGGTTGAGGATACTATTTTGTTGAAAATTCGTCTTTTTGGTTGAATTCAACTGTTTTTATTTAAAATCAAAATCTTTTTTTTTTCTATTTAAAGTATCTACTATTACATTATTTGTTGAAAATTAATCTTTTTTGCTTGGAAATGGAACTATTTTCTTGAAGGTTGAACCGCTTTGTTAGAAAATCATTTCTTTTTTGAAAATTCTTCATTTTCGTTGAAAATTCATCTCTTTCATTGAAGATAAACTTTTTTTTCGAAAATCCATATTTCATATATTCATATATTTTTTTTAATAATGAGACTGATTAAAAAAATATTTATACAAAAACTGACCCGGATTTATAAAAAATAACAAAAATATTTGTAATCATGTTAATTTTTTTACCTTTTAACTTTTTTATTTTTAATTTGTAAACAATGTCGTCTGAAATTTTGAAACTCTACAGACACCTCCGCCAGCATGACCTATTTACAAGTCATCGCTTCGAAATGGAAAAACAAGAATTGTTTACAAACCAAATCTATTCAACCTTAAACTTCATACGTTCAAAAAATCAGAAAATTCACGTGTACAATTTTATATCGAAAATAATCCAAAAAAAAGGAGTTGAATTTTTGTCTTTTTTTGCAATTTTGACTTCAACAAAATTTCCCAAGTAAAAAACAGGGGTAAAAATCACCTATTAATTGTTTTGGTATAACTTCAGAGGCTTTCTGAATTAAAATTGGTTCAAAAGTATTTTTAAATATTCTCTTAAAAATTTGCTTAAAAAAAAATTCAAAAAATCTCCAGAAATCTAATAATAATATTATTATCTTGGAACTCGAATTTCTCCTACAATTTTTTTTTAAATCCTGCAAAAGTAATACAAACTACCATATTCTTTTCTGACAATTTTGGAAATCTTGTTAAATATTCTTTTAAAATTAATTTAAAAAAATTATTTTTAGGTTTCATAGAAATTTTGATACACATTTTTTATTTATTTAAAACCTCTTAAATTGCTTGAAAAGATTATAAATTTTGTGTTCGAAATCTTCAAATATCTACATTGTGTATTAAATCGTTTGAAACCTTTTCACGTTTTAAATTATTTTAGAATCTTTTTAAAACTTCTAAATATATTTAAAACTTGCTCGATTATTTTCCAAATTAATAATTGTTCAATTGTCATTTATCAATCAAAAAATTTTGTTTTAAATCTTTTCAAATATTCTCTTAAAATTAATTTTTCAAAATCAAAAATCATTTTAAATTTCCCAGCAACCATGAGAATTTTTTTATTTTCTTTAAACCTCTAAAGATCCTTGAGAAGCTTCAAAATTTTATTTTGAAACCTTCAGAAATCTAAATTTATTTTTGTATTTTTCAAAATATTTTTCAGTTTAAAAAAAAAATTTGGATTTTCTCAAAGCTTGTAAATATCTCTTAAACTAAGTGAAATTTTTTCTAAAATGATAATTGTTCAATTGCTTTTCTCATCTTAAATTTTAAAAATTTAAAATTAAATGGTTAAAAATTTAATATTTTAGACTGAAACAATATTTGAATAGGATTTGGAATTAAATAAGAGCGTTTAATTATGAATCTATTAATTTGAAATTATTTCAAAATGAAGAATAGTTTATAAAATCTCAATCGAACATTTACATTTTTTTAATTACTGAGATTCTAGAAGTATTTTTTGTAAAAATTTATATTTTTTTGTAATTTTCTACAATAATTTACGTAAAATTAAAAGTATTTTTAAGACGTCAAACACCCTAATTAAAAAAATGTGAAATCCTGTAGTTTTCTGTAGTAGCTTGTAGATTTTTACAACAAAGTAAAAAAAATATTATTAAAAAGTTATATAAATTTTTGAATTGTAGAAACTTATAATTTATTGTGAATTCTTTACTTTTCAACAAAAAAATACGAAAAAAATAGCTGTTTGTATTTAACTGTATTTTATTGTTAAATTTTGTACATTTTTGTACAAAAAAGTACAAATTTTAACAAAAAATTACAGTTATAGACAATTTTATATATTTAGTTAAGATTTTGGTTTGAAAATTAATCTTTCTTATTAGAAATTCAATCTTTTCTTTGTTAATGATTCATCATTTTAGTTGAATATTCATCTCTCTCATTCAAAATTATTATTTTTTTAAATCCATATTTTTGGATTGGAAATTCAACAGTTTTAAAGAAAATTTGTGTTTTTTTTAAAGCTCAAGAAATTGGATGAACTTTTTTTTTCTTGACTGAAAAATCTTTATTTGTTGAAAAATCATATTTTAGGTTGGAAAATTCATCATTTTAATTAAAAATTGATCTCTTTGGCTTTTTGTTAAAAAATTATTTTTTATTGTAGAAAATTAATTTTTTTACTGAAAATTTAACTTTTCATTTCAGGTTGAAAATCTTTTTTTTTCATTTCAAAATTCAACTATTTGTTTTAAAATTCATATATATTTTGTTGAAAATTTGTCTTTTTTCGTAGAAATTTAAAAATGCTACAGTATTTAAAAAAATTCGGCTTTCTAGCTCGAGAATTTAACTATTTGGCTGAAAATGCCAAATTTGGTTAAAAGTTAAACAATGTGTTGAAAATTCGTATTTTTTTTTATAAAGTTGAACCATTTGGGTGAAAATTATAAAAAAATTAATTACACATTTTGTTAAAAATTGGATTATTTTCTTCAAAGAGTCATATTTTTTGGTAAAAAAAAATCAATTTTTGCTTTCTAAATTTTAATATAAAATTATTTTTTTTTTCAGAAAATATCTTACGTTAAGAATGTTACAAGATTTAAATTCTGCTCTTTGCATATTAATGGTTAGGGAAAATCAAAAATTGATCAGAGAAATTATCATATTTGGTCTAGTGGAATACTTCTGAATATCTAAAAGTAATTTCAAATTATTATCCAACTTTAGAGAAAAAATATCTCTGGGATTTACTTTAATTTTTTTAATTTAATTTTGATTTGATAACGAAAGAACAAAAGTTCAAAGAAAATGTTTAATAAAAAAAAATAATTTGAAATTAACAAAAGATAGAGCCAGACGAAAAATAATGACTTCCACTTTGTTTTCTAAAAATATCATTCTCACCTTCTTCTAATCAGGTAGCGATGTTTATTTAAAGATATTTCCTATCGCCTTAAAACAAGAGCAATGAGATATGTAGAAGTTTTGAAAAGATTTTTAAATAATTGAAAACTTGAAAAAGTTTCAAAAAATGTAAAACAAAATATAGATTTTTAAAGATTTTGGACAAAAAATTTAATATCTGGAAGATTTGAAGCCAAGTAATTTTTCAAGATATAAACAATTTTTTTTGGAAAAAATGAAAAAAAAAAGAGAATTCTTGAAGATTTCGAAATAAATCTTGAAGCTTTAAGGAAAAGGTTTTTAAGAATTTCGGAAGGGTTCAAGGAAGTACACATTTTTTCGTAATATTCCCAGGGAAATAAAAAATATTTGAGTTTGAAAAAATAATTTTAAGAGAATATTGACAAAGATTTTAAAACCAACTATAATGTATAAATAACAATGCAAGAATTATTACTTTGAAACGAATTAAAATAATTGAAGTTCTAATTTTATGTTAGGTTAAAAAAAAATAATGATTCCAATTTTAATGAACTTTTTGTGATATTTAAGATATTTAAGTTTTAAAGATTCACAATTGAAAAATCTTCAATTTCAAAAATTTATACATAACACTTTTTAAAATTGAATGATTTTAAAGATAAAAAGTCAAGTTTTCAATCCCAAATCTTCCAAATTGAAGAAATTTTGAATGTGAATCTTCAAAATTACAGCTTTTCTAATTGTGAAAATTAAAATTTGCATAACTTTTAAATCGAAACTGTCAAAATTTAAAACTTCAATTTTAAATATTTGCAATTCAAAGTTCTACAATTTTAACGAGTTATGTGAAAACTTTTGAATAACAAAAGAAAGTTTTCAATTATAAATTTTCCAAACTGAAAAAATTTAGAATTTAAGTAATTAAAATTACACAAATTTTTAATTGGATATTGTCAAAATTACAAGCTCTTCAAACACAAAGATTTAGAATTTAAAGTGTTAGAATTGCAAATTCTTAAATTTGGAAATATAGAATAACCAATTACTAAATTTTTAAGATTTATATTTTAAATGTATGTCATTCAAAACATTTTTTTTAAATAGTTTAATTTTAAACATTTACAATTAAAAAATCAAGTTTTCAATTCTTAATCTTTGAAATTGAAGAAATTTCGAACATGAAGCAATTCAAGGTTCTATAATTTGGAAGAGCTAAAATAGAAAATTCTTGAATTTTAAAGATGTATTAAAAACTCCTAAATTTTGAATTTTTGGCAGATCGAAAGTCCAGTTTTCAATTCTAAATTTATGAGATTATAGAAATTTCAAATGTGAATCACCAATATTACAGAATTTTTAACTGGAAACTTATTTATTACAATATTTAAACAAACGGAAATGGAATATACTAATTTCCGGAAAAACCTGAACACGCTTATATTTCGAAAACGGCGAAAAATATCGAAAAGTGAATGCAAAAATCCTTGGAGAACGTAAATATACTATTTTTGACTATTTGAAAATCGAAACGCTCAAAATTGGAGAGTGACCTATGAAGTATTAAAAACGAAAGGCAAAGGTCAATTAATATTGTACCTTTGTCACAAAAGACTTTATGCACTATTTTCTGGCAAATAGCAGAAAAAGCACCCCCATTTTGTTAATTTAATTTTGTTTTCAAATCTACCAGTGGATTTCGAAAGAATGCGAAATCCGTCAATAGACTCAGAAAATAAAAATTAAATATCCTGATTAGTTGAGGAATTACAGATTTTCAAAGAAAGAGGATTCAATTCCTAACCGAGCTTGGCGCACCAAGCACTGCTTTAACTACTCGTAGCAAGTAGTAGCGGCCGTCCAGTCTTTGCGGATGCGGCTGACCTGTGCGGACGTTACTACTTGAATGTCACTCGCTTATGTTACTGGAATCACTAATGTTTTTTTTTTTTATTTTTACTAAATTTGGTACATTCAAGTTCTAGAGGTAGAGAAAAATCTCATCTAAAATGTTGATTATTATAAGTTATAAAGACGCATTTTTGAAAAAAAGTTGAATTTACAACTCGAAAATATGCATTTTCTACAAAAAGAATTAAATTTTTAACTTAAAAAGGCGAGTTTTCAACAAAATAAGTGAATTTTTAACTGAAGAAGATTGGCTTTCTAGCAAAAATAACTACATTTTTAATTTTAAAAATTCATATTAAAAAAAAGCCCAACCAAATTTGTTAAATCTTTAACTAAAGGAATGAACTTATAACTTAAATTCTGCATTTTCGATCAAAAAAATAAATTTTCAACCAAATAGTTGAATTTCAACCTAAAAGGTTATATGTTTACAAAAAAAAAAGATAAATTTTCAATAAAAAATAGAATGTTTTAATTTAAATTGAGAGAAATATGTTGATATTTCGACAGGAAAGTTTTTTCAAATAGTTTTTTCAAATAGAAAATGGCCTTAGAATCTTCCAAATTTTCCTAGGAATTTTAAGAAAATTTGTTTATTCACTTGAAACCTTTCAAAATTCTTTTGAAGGTTCCAAAGTTTTGGTTTGAAATCTCATTAAAAAATCTGCCTTTTTATAAAATCTTTTGCAGTTTGAAATTCTTTTTTAATCTCTTCGAATCTTCTAAATATTTCTTGAATTTACTCGATTTTTCATTTTTTTTTTATTTTTCAATCTTACAAAATTGAAACAGTTTGCTTTAAAATCGTCTAAAATTTTGTTAAATCCTGAAAAATTGAAACAATTGTCATAAATAAAGTCTTCCATATTTCTTCCCACACATTTTGAAATCTTCGAAACTAAAAATTATTCTTTTCAAATTGAACCTAAACCATTAAAAATTTTCCCAGAAATACTTAAAAAAATTTATTCTCAAAATCTTTCAAAATTATTGAAAAGCTTCTAATTGTTTTTTTTCGAATTCTTCAAAATAAGTTGTTCCTATAAGTCAATTTTTCTTATCTCTTTGAAAATATAAAAAAGTTTAGAAATCATAGTGTGGCAATGTCACGTAATATGTGAACGCTCTCTTATTATAAATATTTGTGCTCTTTCCTAAGGATTTTTTTTATTAATAATTGATTTAAATTTAAATGACAATTGTGTTTATTATTAAAAACGTGTTCTAAATGTATAAAGAAGGGCCTCAAAGGTATTCAAAATGCCTAGAATTTCACTAAAACCAGGATTTGTAAAGTTTGACAGGGCAAATGTGCCAAAAGTAGACATGTGAATGGTGACAACTTTTTTCTTATCGAGTGATTTACAGAGTGCGAACCTTTAAATTATTTTTTTGATGTCCAAAAGTTTCAATAAATAATTTTCAAAATGCCAGAAAAATTCATAACAAAAACCACAAAAAAGTTCTTTATATTAAAATTTACGAATAATCCAAGATTAATGTAATACTTTGTTTTTAAGCTTGGAGTATTATGGTATGAAGGTATTGGATGTCTTTTATTATAAATGAAATTCATAATTATATCATAGTAAAACTTTTTTCATTAGCATAATTCAAAGTTGATGCAAGAATATGAAAGATTCCTTGGTTCCAGACGAATAGATTGACCTATAATGTTTATACATTTTATTAAAGTGTGAGAACGTTATCGTCATTTATATTATATTAAAAATGGATTTTTATAATGAAAATTTTGTCATGCTCATCATTTGAAGTTAATGCAAGAATAGAAAAGATATATTGATTCGAGACGAATCGATTGACCTAATATTAATAAATATTTAATATTAATATACATAAATAAATAACATTTTATTGAAGAGTAAGGAAGCTACGGTAATGCATAATATTTGGAAATACGGGTATTTATAGTAAAACTTTTTTCTTCAACATAAGTTAAAGTTGATGCAAGGATATAAAAGATTCCTTGGTTCGAGACGAATCGATTGACTTGCAATAATAATACATTTTATTGAAAATTAGAGAAGTTATGGTATTTTATATGTTTCTAAAATCGATTTTTATATCAAAATTTTTCTCATTCTCATAATTTAAAGTTAATGCGAGAATAGAAAAGTTGTGTTGATTCAAGAAGGATTGATTGACCTATTGACATATTTTATTGAAGAGTAAGGAAGCTATGGTAATGCATAATATTTGAAAACACGGTTTTTTATAGTAAAACTTTTTTCACTACCATAATTAAAAACTAGGTGTGAATTCGATCTCGAGTGTTTCCACTTTGTTTGTATTTATAATTATATGGTGCTCATTCCGCGAGTACTTTGCTTCCCGTTAGCAAATGTATTTGCTTCCTCATAGAGAAAGCATTAGTTATTTTTTTCAACAATAGACAAACCAAAGTCTTCATTTTGATCAATTTAAAAATATAAATTTACCAAAAATACAAAATTACAAAATAATACAAACAACTTTTTAAATACAAAGACAAATGAGACAAATAAAATTTTGTATTCGAAATGACAATTTTTTGAGCTGGAAAAGGGAAGGGAAAAGTTCTGTTGCACCCTATCCCTTTCCCAGTTTTATGATTTTTTTACAAAAATTGTCAGAATTATTCTACTTGAAAATTTATGATCAAAAAATCTTTTCTATTCATGCGTCAACTTTAAATTATGTCGATGAAAAAATTTTTTCTCTTAGGAACAGATAATTCAAATATTATAAATGAGCATAACTTCCTTTATCTTCAATAAAGTGTATTAATATTATAGATCAATCGATTTTCCTCGAATCAAGGAATCTTTTCCGTTCTTGCATCAACTTTGAATTATATTGAAGAAAAAAGTTTTACTATAAAAAACCGTCTTTTCAAATATTATGCAATAACATAACTTTCTTAGTCTTCAAGAAAATGTATTAATATTATAGGTCAATCGATTTGTCTCGAATCAACACATCTTTTCTGTTCTTGCATCAACTTTGAATTATGTTACTGAAAAAAGTTTCACTATAAAAAACCGATTTTCAAAAAATATAAATTACCATAACTTCCCTACTCTTTGATAGAATGTATTAATATTGTATGTCAATCGATTCGTCTCGAACCAAGGAATCTTTCATATTCTTGCATCAACTTTGAATTATATTGAAGAAAAAAGTTTTACTATGAAAAACCGTTTTTTCAAATATTATGCAATACCATAACTTTCTTAGTCTTTAATAAAATGTATCAATATTACAGGTCAATCGACTTGTCTCGAATCAACACATCTTTTCTGTTCTTGCATCAACTTTGAATTATGTTAATGAAAAATGTTTTACTATAAAAAACCGATTTTCAAAATATATAAATTACCATAACTTCCCTACGCTTTAATGAAATACATTGAAATTATGGGTCAATCGATTCGTCTTGAACCAAGGAAGCTTTTATATTGTTGCATCAACCTTGAATTATGCAAATGAAAAAAGTTTTACTATAAAAAACCGATTTTTAAAATATTATCAAGTGTTAAACAAAAATTAAACAAATATTTTTAGAAATTCTTTTGTCCGTTTCAAGATATTAGTGGGAAAAACAAGCCGCTCAAATTTCATCAATTTATCTGCAACTGTTGTAGTAGACATTTTTAAATTGAAGAGGTTCAATTAAATGAATTCAAAATTTTTGAAAAATGTTACCATTACAAAGCTTCCTCGATGAGGAAGCAATTGATGCTAGAACGGAAAAGATTCCTTGATTCAAGGCAAATCGATTGATCTATAATATTAATACACTTTATTGAAGATTAAGGATGTTATGTTCATTTATAATATTTGAGTCATCTATTTCAAATAGAAAAACTTTTTTCACTGACATAAGTGAAAGTTGACGCATGAATAGAAAATACTTTTTGATCATAAATTTCCAAATAGAATTCTGACAATTTTTGTAAAAAGATCATAAAATTGAAAGAGGGATGGGGTGCGACAGAACTTTTCCCTTCCCTTTTCTAGCTTGAAAAATTATCATTTGGAATACAGAATTTGTTTTGTCTGATTTTTCTTTGTACTAAAAATTTTGTTGTATTATTTTGTTGAGCGCTCTTTAAAATTTAACGCTTCAAGGTCACAGAATTTTTTAATAGGGATTTCGAAAATTTTACTTAAATATTTATTTTGCTCAAAAATAAAGTATTCAATTTTTTAAATACACTAACATTTTCAGAATTTTATGCAGTATTCAAAAAATATAATATAAAATGCATGCAAGAACCCTATTCCTTTTTCGGATTTGGAAGGACATTTTGCAATCGTTGCCCTCCAGCAGTTTTTTGACCCTCAGATTGTTTTCGATATATTAAATTTTTCGGATGCGTGCTCTTGTGTTTGATCAAATTTCGTGATGTTTTTTAACGTATGAAGTTTAAGGTGAAACAGATTCAATGTGTAAATAATGCTTGTTTTTCCATTTTGTATCAATGACTTGTAAGTAGGTTATGCTGACGGAGGTGATTGTAGATATTTGAATTTTTAAACGAAATCGTTTACAAATTATAAATAAAAAAGTTGTTTGCAAGTTTAAAAATTTTAAACTTGTACATTGTCTGTATCTAGGTTAGATTTTTTTAAAGAAAAAAGAAATCTTGGATTACTTTCAAATATGAGAAGCTTATATTTCACATTAATTTTGCATCTGAAAAACATTCATTTTAGCGAGATACTTCGAATTTAAATACGAAATTATTCATTTTTTATTAATTGAATTTTTAATTAATCGATTTTAGACGTATTTGAATTAAAAATTTTGAACTCTGAGAGCTTGAAATTTGACCAGATCAAGATTTTGAATACGGATTCAAATAATTATAAAAATGTAATAAAAATTCTTCAATTTTGAATCTGCCCAATCAGAATAGTACGATTTTTTCTAGTTACGAATTTTATTGTTTAAAGTTTCATTGTGATTAAAATTGAAACTACTTATAGCGAACTTTTTAGAAAAAATGAAAAAATGTAAATTAGGGTAAGAACAACAATTCTTGGCACCTTAGTCCTATTGTTGGCATTTCAAAAACCGAAATGAATTTATTTTATTTTTGATACATACTTCATTGGAATAAATAATACGAAATACACGAATTTTTAAACATATAATTGAATTCTTAAATAAAGAAGATAAATTATCCCTAAAAAAATTAATTAAAAAAAAACTAATTTTTCAACAAAATAGTCAAATATTCAACCAAAGAGATAAAATTCCAATTGAAATGATGAATTTTCTAATAAAAAATAAGAATTTTTAACAAATAAAGATTTTACAGTCGAGAAAGGAAAAAAGTTCATACAAATTGTTGATCCTTCAAGACAAAAGACAATTTTTTTGTAAAACAATTCAATTTCCAGCACGAAAATATTGATTTTCGAAAAAAAGTTAATCCTTAATAAAAGATATGAATTTGCAATCAAAGAATATTAATTTTCAACAAATAATGTATTATTAGATATTAAAACAAACAAAATTTTAATTTGAAATAAAAAACAAAAACAGTTGACTTCAACAAAAAATACGCATTTTCAATAAAATAGTTAAATCCTCAACCAATGAAGATTAATTTTTAACCAAAAAGTTGCATTTGGGATCAAAAAAAGCTAAAATTTATACTAAAACAGATGCATTTTAAAACCAGAAATACGGTTTTTCAAAAAAAATAGTTTATTTTTTATCCAGAAAGATAAATTTTCAACAAAATACATGAATTTTTAAACAAATCCAATCAAAAATATGAATTTTTAACAAATGAAGATTCTTCAGTCAAGGAAAAAAAAGTTCATCCAAATTCTTCAATTTTCGACAAAAAAGACGAATTTTCTGTAAAAGAATTGAATTTCCAGCACGAAAATATTTATTTTCGAAAAAAGTAGTTCTTCAATAAAAGAGATGAATTTTGAATTAAAATTATCAATCTTCAAAAAATAATTTTTTTTATTTTTTTAAAGTGGTTCAAGCTTCGAACAAGTAGTTTAATTTTTAATAAAAAAATATTAATTTTCAACAAATTATGTATGAATGGATGTTAAAACAAAGAATATTTTAATTTGAAATAAAAAAAAGTTTGCTTCAACCAAAAAATACGCATTTTCAACAAAATAGTTGAATCCTCAACCAATGAAGATTAATTTCTAACCAAAAAGTTGCATTTGGGATCAAAAAAATTTTTAAGTTTATACTAAAACAGATTTATTTTTAAACAAAAAAGACACATTTTCAAAAAAATAGTTTATTTTTTATCCAGAAAGATAAATTTTCAACAAAATACATGAATTTTTAAACAAAGCCAATCAAAAATCTGAATTTTTAACAAATGAAGATTCTTCAGTCAAGAAAAAAAAGCTCAGACAAATTTTTCAATTTTCAAGAAAAAAAAGAATTTTCTGTAAAATAGTTACATTTCCAACCCGAAAATTAGGATTTTCAAGAAAAAGAGTTAATTTTCAATGAAAGAGATGAATTTAAAAAGAAATAATGAATCTTCAACAAAGGAATGATTTTCTAACTAATTGGTTCAACCTTCAACCAAATACTTCAATTTTCAACCAAAAAATAGATTTTTATTCTAAATAAAAAACAGTTGAATTTACCAAAAAAGGTCCAATTTGGAATGAAATAGGTGAATTTACATTTTTAAATTAAAAAGACGAATTTTTAAAAGTGTAGTTTCTTTTTTCACCGAGAAAGATTTTAGTTGAATTTTCAACAGCAAAATATTAATTATCAACAAAAAGTTGATCTTTTGCCAAAAACCAATTTTTATTTTCAACAAAATAGTTCAACTTTCAACCAAAGAGATGAATTTTTAACTAAAAATAATGAATCTTCAACGAAAAAGTGATTTCTCAAGAAAGTGGTTTAAACCAAAATTTTAAAATAAAATAATTGAATCCTCAAGAAAACAAGATTAATTTTCTAACGAATCGTTGCATTTTTATCAAAGAAAGATAAAATTTCTATTAAAACAGATGAATTTTTAAATATAAAAGACAAATTTGAGAAAGATTGAATTTTCATCCAAAAAAGATTTTAATGTGAATTTTCAACATTTAAATGTGAGTTTTAAATAAGAAGTGGATTTTCTTCGAAGATACTTGAATTTTCGACAAAACAGTTGAATTTTAACCAAAAAGAATGACTTTTTAACAAAATTATTGAATCTTCAACCAAATAGCTGCATTTTTATCCAAGAATGATGAAATTTCTACTAAAATAGATGAATTTTTAAATAAAAAAGACAAATTTGAAAAAGATTGAATTTTCGTCCAAAAAATATTTTAATTTGACTTTTCAACATTTGAATATGAGTTTTAAATAAGAAGTAAATTTTTTTCGAAGATATTTGAATTTTCAACCAAACAGTTGAATTTTTAACCAAAAAGAATGACTTTTTAACAAAATTATTGAATCTTCAACCAAATAGTTGCATTTTTAATCAAGAAGAGTGACATTTCTACTAAAACAGATGAATTTTCAAATCAAAAATCAAATTAAAAAAAAATTTGCATTCTCATCCGAAAGAAGATAGTGCATTTTTTAAACGAAAAAGACGAATTTTCAACAAAACAGTTGAATTTCCAACCAAAAATTTTTAACAAACTTATTGAATCTTCAACCAAATAGTTGTATTTTTATCCAATAAAGGTGAAATGTCTACTAAAACAGATGAATTTTCAAATCAAAAATCAAAATTTAAAAAAAATTTGAATTCTCATCCAAAAGAAGATAGTGAATTTTTTAAACCAAAAAGACGAATTTTCAGCAAAACAGTTGAATTTGTAACCAAAAATTTTAAACAAAATTATTGAATCTTTAACCAAATAGTTGTATTTCCATCCAAGAAAGATGAAATTTCTACTAAAATAGATCAATTTTCAACTCAAAAAATCAAATTTAAAAAAAATGTGAATTCTCATCCAAAAAAAGATTTGAGTTTTATTATTCAACATTAAAATATCAGTTTTAAACAAGAAGTCAATTTTCTACGAAGATACTGATTTTTTGAACCAAAAAGATGAATTTTCAACAAAAAGGTTGAATTTTCAAACAAAAAGGATGACTTTTTAACAAACTTATTGAATCTTCAACCAAATGGTTGCATTTTTATCCAAGAAAAATGAATTTCTACTAAAACAGATACATTTTCAACTCAAAAAATCAAATTTAAAAAAAAATTGAATTCTCATCCAAAAAAAGATTTTAGTTTTACTATTAAATATTAAAATATGAGTTTTGAACAAGAAGTCAATTTTCTACTAAGATACTGATCATTTAAACCAAAAAGACGAATTTTCAACAAAATAGTTGAATTTTTAAACAAAAGGGATGACTTTTTTACAAATTTATTAAATCTTCAGACAAATAGTTGCATATTTATCCAAGAAAGATGAAATTTCTACTAAAACCGATAAATTTTTAACTCGAAAAATCCATTTTGAAAAAAATTTGAATTCTCATCAAAAAAAGATTTTAGTTCAACTATTTAACATTAAAATATGGGGTTTAAACAAAAAGTCAATTTTCTACGAAGATACTTGATTTTTCAACCCAAAAAGACAAATTTTCAACAAAAAGGTTGAATGTTTAACCAAAAAGGATGGCTTCTTAAATATAACTTTAAATTATCAAGAATGATGAAATTTCTACTGAAACAGATGAATTTTTGAATTAAGTAGACCAATTTTCAAATAAATAGTTGAATTTTCAACAAAAAATAATGAATTTTTTAAAAAACTGTTAAATGTTCAAACAAATAATAAATTTTATAGCCAAAAAGATAATCTTCAGGAGAAATAATTCGCAAAAAAATTAATATAACTATAAATACAAGGAAAATAAATTACTAACAAGAATATTATTTCAGGCTTACCGCAAAATTTCATTTTAAAAATTCCCTAATTTTTCCCTGAATAATTTTTCATTTTCCCTGACTATTAATCATTAAATACCAAAATATCAAACTTGTAATATTTTGAACCTAGAATCTTTTATAAACAGAATAACAGAATTTTAAATTAAAATTGAAGTATTCGAAGACAAGAATCTTAATCTTGAAATATTTTCAATACAAAACCTTTTATAAATCGGGCAAAACATATTTAAAGAAAAACTAAAAAGTTAGTTATCCCTGACAGCTATTTAGATTGCCTTCTATAAAAATTCCCTGATTTTTGCAAGATTTTCTTCAAATTTCATTTAATTTTTCCTGATTTCTAGGTTTTCCATGACCTACTAGCCCTCTAGCACGAAAAAAATATTTCAATGTATTTTTGGACGACCCTACTCCTTACGATTTTTTGACCCTCGGTTTCTTTTCAAAATAAAATGGTACATGTTGATTTCCTGATTCTTTTTAAGGCATGTAGTTTAAGGTCAAGTTGATTAAATGTGAAAATAAATCTTGTTTTTCCATTTTTAAACAGTGACTTGTAAATTTGTTGGTAAATTATGCTGGTGGAGATCTTAATTACAAATTTCAGAAAAAAAAATATATTGAAATTTTCTTTTTGAATTTTCATGCATATCACCCTGAAATTTCTTCAAATGGACGAAAAATATATGCGTTTTCTTAAAATGATATTTAGAGGTTCCGCAAGCATTATGAATTTTTTTTTCTTTCATGAGAAAAAAGTACGTTTTTGTACATTTTATTGAGAATAGTCAATCCTTTATAAGTCGGTTTCATAGAATTAAAAAAAAAACACCATAAGTGAAAAATTGGATTTTGCGAGTTTTTGGCGCTAATTGTAATTTTTTTGCGGTTTTTTAAATACAAATTATTTCTAATTTATATACAATACTACTTTATACTGATAATCGCATGTTTACATAAATCGTTTAAACAATTTATGATTGTTTATAATTATCCTATAGTAATGCTAGATGATTGCGGTTTTTTCTGAAATTTTCCACTGTCTGTCAACTCTTCACTTACAGTGAAATAATAATTAATTAAAGTTAACAAACACAAGTTTCTAAACAATTTATTATTATTTTTAATAATATTATCTTTGGATAATGCTAGAAAGTTGCGGTTTTTTTTTCAACAATCAATGTTTTTCCTCACTAATTTTAATTTTTTCCTATCTCATTCACCACTACTTTAAAAAAAATTCCTAACAACTGGGTAAATCAAAGAATAATTTTTTCGGGTATTTGACAACTTTTTAGTGTTGAAAATGCGCTAGGAAAAAAATTGTCAAGACCCAGGAATTGAAAATGAAAAAATACAACAAATTTTGAAATTTCGGATTCTAGTATTAATTGAAATTAACTTCATAAATTGTAGCTTAAAATTTTTTGATCATGTGTGGACTATTTAGGATAGAAAATTACTGGAAAAAATTCTATCAAATACAGAAATTCAAGTTTTGAAATTTATTAATTTATTTTAAACAAAAAAATATTTTTTCTACTACAAAAGATGGCTTTTTAACAAAATACTTGAATTTTCAACAAATAATTTAAATTTTTAATATAATAGTTGAATTTTCAACCTAAAAATATAAATTTGCAACAAAAAGTGTCATAGTTTATATTTCAATCAAAAAACATGAAATTTATACAAAAAAAAAGTTTTTTAAAACCGAAAAGACGAATTTTCAGCAAATAAATATTTTTCACTAAAGAAAGAAAATTTTACCTAAATTGTCGAACCTTCAAGCCAAAAGACGATTTTTCTCTACAAAAATTGAATTTCCAAACAAAAAATATGACTTCAGCAAAAAATTATTTTTCCACGAAACTGATGCAGTTTGATCCAACAAAAATTAAATTTTAAACCAAGAAAATTATTTTTTTTTCTACCAAAAAAGGAGAATTTTCAACTAAAAAAGATTAATATTAAAAAATGGAAAATGTACATTTTCAGTTCAAAAATTAAGTTTAAACCAAAAAAAAGTCTTTTCCATTAAACAGTTAAATTTTTAAACAAAGACATAAGCCTTCAATCAAAAAAAAAAAAATTTTAATAATGTGGTTCCACTTTGACCGAAGTAGTTGAATTTTCAATTTAAAAAGATAATTTTTAACAAAATAGTTAAACTTTCAACCAAAAAGATGAATTTTCTACTAAAAATATAACTCTTAAAAATAAAAATGATTTCTTAACAAAGTTATTCAACTAAATCTTTCAAATAAAATAGTTGAATACTCAAGCAAAGACGAATAATTTTTAACAAAAAAGTTGCATTTTCATTAAAAAAAAATAAATTTCTACCAAAGCGGATGAATTTATAAATCAAAAAGATAAATTAAAAAAAATAGTTGAATTTTCTGTTAAAAAAGATTCTAGTTGACTTTTCACAAACAAAATATGAATTTTTAACCAAGAAATCAGTTTCTACGAAAAAAATTGAATTTTCAATCCAAAAAGACGGATTTTTGCCCAAAAAGGATGACTTTTTAACAAAATTTTTTAATTTTTCAATTTAACAAAAGATGAATTTTTATTTGAAATGAAAAAAAAATATTTTTTAAATAGTTGAATTTTCGTCCAGAAAAGATTCCAGTTGACTTTGCAAGATCAAAATTGAATTTCTTAACAAAAAATAAGTTTCTACGAACAAAATTGAATTTTTCATCCAAAAAGACGAATTTTTTCAACCAAAAGGGATGAATTTTTAACGAAATAGTTGAATTCTCTAACAAATAGTTGAATTTTTATCCAAGAAAGATGGAATTTGTACTAAAACAGATGAATTTTTAATGAAAAAAGAAAAAAAAATTCCAAGTTGAATTTTCATCCAGAAAAGCTTTCAGTTCATTTTTAACACCAAAATATAAATTTTAAACAAAAAGTAAATATTCTACAAAATAGTTGAATTTTCAACAAAACAGAATTTTCCACCAAAATTATGACTTTTTAACAAAATTGTTGAATTTTAAACCAAACAGTTGCATTTTTATCCAAGAAAGATGAAATTTCTGTTAAAACAGTTGAATTTTCAATTAAAACAAAAAAAAATTTTTTTAAATAGTTGAATTTTCATCCAGAAAAGATTTCAGTTTTCTTTTCAATGCCAAAAATATTAAATTTAACCACAAAGTAAATTTTCTACAAAATAGTTAAACTTTCAACAAAACAGCAGAATTTTCAACCAAAAAGTATGACTTTCCAACAAAATTGTTGAATTTTAAACCAAACAGTTGCATTTTTATTCAAGAAAGATGGAATATTTGTTTCAAAACAGATGAATTAAAAAATAAATAAAAAAATAGTTAAATTTTCATCCAAAGAAGATTCCAGTTCATTTTCCAACACCAAAATAATAATTGGAAACTATAAGTTAGTTTTCTTCTAAATATTCGAATTTTTAACCAAAAAGTATGAATTTTTAAATTAAAAAAAAAGAGTTGAATTTTCATCCAAAAGGATTTCTATAGACTTTTATACAGAAAAATACAAATTTTAACCAAAAAGTAAATTTTCTAAGAAAAAGTTGAATTTTCAACAGGACAGTTTCATTTTTGTCCAAGAAAGATGCAATATTTCTACTAAAAAAATATGAACTTTTAAATTAAGAAGACAAATTTTCAGAAAAAAATATTTTTCATCCAAAAAAGCTTTCAGTTGATTTATCAGCAACAAAATGTGAATTTTAAACAAAAGGTTAATATTATACGAAAATAGTTGAATATTTAACACAAAAAGACGAATTCTTAAGAAAACAGTTGAATTTGCAAAAAAATGATGTCTTTTTAAGAAAATTTTTAAATTTTCAACCAAATCATAAAATTTAGAACTTTTTTTTTGGATTGATAATTCAACTAATTTGATTTATTTGCTTAAAAATTCAACCATATCGTTGAAAACTTTTTTTTTATTGAAAATTATTTCTTTTACAACTGAAAATTTGAGTATTCCAGTTGAAGATTCATCATTTTAGTTGAAAATTCATTCCTTGAATACAAATTTTACTGTTTTGTTGAATACTCTATTTTTTGTCAAAGATTTATTTTTTAATTGAAATTGTAAGTATTTCATTTTTGGTTGAAAATTGATCTTTTTTAGTTAAAAATTCAACTGTTATTTGGATGAAAATTTATCTTTTTTAGTTTAAAATTTAACTACTTCGTTAAAAGTTGAACTACTTTGTTAAAAATTTATTTTTCTGGTTGAAGATTCTTGATTTCAGTTGAAAATAATTTGGTTGAAAATTTAACTATTTTGTTGAAAATTCGCTTTTATTGGTTGAAAATTAACTTTGTTAACTGAAAATTTAACTTATACATTTTTTATTGTAAGTTTATCTTTTTCAGTAGATTGGACTCTTCCAGTCGAAGATTCTTGATTTTAATTGAAAATTCATATCCTTGATTAAAAATTGAACTATTTTGCTGAATATTCAATATTTTTGTAAATTTTTTTTTACAATGTAAGTGCTTCATTTTGGTAGAAAATTTATATTTTTTATTTAAAAATTCAACTCTTTGGATGAAAAGTTATCTTTTTAGTTGAAAATTCAACTGCTTGGTTAAAAATTCATGTATTATTTTTAAATTCGTCTTATTTGGTACAAAATTAATCTTCTCGGTTGAAAATTTATATTGTTGGTTAAAAATTCAATTATTTGGTTAAAAATTAATCTACTTTGTAAAAAACTAATCTTTTGGATTAAAATTGTATTTTTTGGTGGAAAATTCAATTCTTTGGTTAAAACGTATCCTACTTTGAAGAAAATTCAGCAATTTTGTGAAAAAGCCTTTTTTTTTAAAGTTCAACGGTTTTGCTAAAAATTCGTCTTTTTGGGTTGAAAATTCAACTAGTTTGTTAGAAAATTCAAGGATTTGGTTGACAATTAACATTTTAAGAAAAAAAAAAATTGGTTGAAAAGTATCCTTTTTGTTTGAAAAGTTAAAAGGTTTTGTTGAATTGTTCGTTAAATCTTCAAGAATGAAATGATTTTTTTCTTATAGTGGTTCAACCTTCGAACAAGTAGTTTAATTTTCAATAAAAAAATATTAATTGACACTTGAATTTTCAACAAATTTTCAACCGAACAGTTGCATTTTTATTGAAGAAAGATGAAATATTTCTTTTAGAACAGATGAATTAAAAAAAAAACTTAACAAAAATAGTTAAATTTTCATCCCAAGAAGATTCCAGTTCACTTGCCAACACCAAAATAAGAATTAAAAACTATAAGTTAATTTTCTGCTAAATAGTCGAATTTTTAACCAAAAAGTATAAATTTTAAAACCAAAAAGACAAATTAAAAAAAAAGAGTTGAATTTTCATCCAAAATTTTAACCCAGAAAGATGCAATATTTCTACTAAAAAAAGATGAACTTTTAAATTAAGAAGACAAATTTTCAGAAAAAATATTTTTCATCCAAAAAAGATTTCAGTTGAATCAGCAACAAAATATGAATTTTAAACAAAAGGTTAATATTATACGAATAGAGTTGAATTTCTAACACTAAAAGACGAATTTTCAACCAAATCATAAAATTTATAACTAAAAAGATAATCTTCTCTTACGTAATTTAAGTACGTCCCTAATCTAAATATACCGATTAGAAATTATTTAACATTATTAGTTTAAAATCTTTTATTATAAAATTACTAAAACTTAACGTTATATATTATTATTTTTGATACATGGATTTCCTATTTCCTGAAAGTAGTGAAATTCCACTAATCTAGATTCTCAAATTCAAGCTAGTACACCCAGGCGGAAATATTATATATAGTTAATAATTTTTTTTTTTTTTTTTTTCAATAAGTTTTAATAGTTTATATGTAGTGTGAAGTATTATATATAATATTCATTTGTTTTATATAAAAAATGTATAAAAAATATGAATATTATATAATTATAATACTTCACATTATATATAAACTATATATAATACTTCCGCCTGGGCATTGTTAAAAAAATATATATTTTTAAATTGAACAAATAATATCAAACGAATCATTTCTTTAATTACACGGAGGTAAAAAGTTGTTTTTTAAAAAATTAGAGCGTCTTTGAAGTCTGACAATGAAACTTTGATAAGAAGAACTAGTTTTCGTAGACGCGTTTCCCACTGAAGGTAAATGATCTTTTTCCGCGTTTGGAAGGTTACTGTGTCAAAAATCTCAGTATATAAACGGGCCGCCATCAGCATTTCGATGTTAGTAGAAAAAGAAGTAAAAAAGGAAGTTTTCTGATTTTTGTGGTATGTTTTTGTAAATGACCATGAGGAAGTTCGTAATCTTTGCTTTAGTGGCACTTCCCGTCTGTGAGTACAAGTGAAGAAATTAAATTATTTAAACAAATTAATTTATTTATTAATACGTAATTTCACAATGATATTCATATTTACACGTAAAGAATTGACCAGCCTCTCTGAAATTTGAAAATTAACTATTTTTCTAATCTCTGCAAAAAAAACTGTGTATGGATAAAAAAATGTTCATCTTATCCTGGATTTATTAATTTTTACTTTAAAAAGAAAAAATCAACTTTGATGTGTGGATTCTGAAAAAGTTTTTTTTCAATTTCACAACTAAAATTATTTGACGAAGCGCAGAAAAAATTATTATCACTCGTGAAAACACAATGATAATATAGAAAATATAAATTTTCAGCGACTATACAGTAGGGTGGTCCAAAAATGGATTGGAAATTTTTTTTTTTTAATTTTTATCGGGACACCCCCCAAATTTGTTCGAATCCACCCAAAAATAAATCTATTTTTTTTGTTTTGAAAAAAATGATATTTAGGGGTGGCGCAAGCCCCATGAAATTTAACATGTATTTCCCATAAGAAAAAAAGACGTTTTAGTAAATCTTATTCAGAATCCTCAATATTATCTCAATCGAGTTGAAACTCAAAATTTCTCTTCACAATTAGCCATAGAACACGAATAAAATATCACTTTTTAAATATCACCCCCATAAGTCTGTTTTATAGGGTCCCAAAGAAACCCCATAAGTGAAAAAATGGGTTTTGCGAGTTTTTAGCGCTAATTCTGATTTTTTTAATGCGAATTGTTTCTAATACATAAAATATCACTTTATACTGAAAATTAGATATTTTCATGAATTGTTTAAAAAATTTATTATTGTTTTTAGCAATTTTCTCATAGAATTGAGTTAGAAAGACGCGGTTTTTTCAGAAATTTTCCATATGTTGTCCAATTTTCAATTAGAGGGAAGTGATAGTTCATGAATGTTAAGAATAGTGATTGTTTAAACAATTTATCATAATTATTAATAATATTATATTTGAATAATGCTAGCAAGATGCGGATTTTTTGTAAATTTCTGGCTTTCTGTCCAATTTGCATCTGCAGTGAAGTAATAATAAATTCGAGTTAACAAAATAATTTTTCAAACCATTTATTATAATTATTAATAATATTATATTTGAATAATGCTGAAAAGATGCGGTTTTTTTTTAAATTTCTGGTTTTTTGGCCAATTTTCATTCGGAGTGAAGTAATAATGAATTCAAGTTAACAAAATGATTGTTTGAACAATTTATTATCATTGTTGATAATATTCTCTTTGCTTAATCGATAGAATGTTGCGGTTTTTTTTGTTGAAATTTTCAAGTGTTTGTTTATTTTTTATTAGGCGTGACTTGATAATTAATTAGATTTAGCAAAAATAATTGTTTAAACAAATTATTATTGTTTATGACTATCTTCATCTATATCGATTGTGCCTGATAGTTTCGGTTTTAGGGAAATTTTTACCTTTCTGTCTTTTTTTCACTCAGTGAGGTAATAATTGATTAAAGTTAGCAGAAAAGTTGTTTTGATGTAAGCCGGTTTCGTGGTCTTGGTGAGAACCGCTTAATCAC
>CAKNYM010031847.1:38272-51619 GCA_932195095.1 Andricus curvator
ATCGCTTAGTCCGTGGTTCTCAATTTTAGGCCTACTGGCTTATATCAGTTTAAACAATTTAATATTGTTTATAACTATCTTTTCTTAGATAAGTGCTAGAAAGTGGCGGGTTTTTCTCAAATCTTCCACTTTGCTTTGCCTGCTTAATTACTAACAATTAATATATAAACATTAGAGATTTGCAATTCCAAGTTTTTTTTTCACGATTTGCAATAAACTTCTTGTTGTAATAGAAAAAAAAAACTTTTACAAGTCATTTAAAGACCTAGTCCTTCCACCTATTCCTAAGTATTCTATTCTTTGTTTTTGCCTCTTGTGTAAAATAGTTTTTTTTCTTTAAATTAATTTTCTCAAGCATTTGGAAAAGAGCAAAAATAATTCACTTAAAATAACGATACCTTTCGAAAAATCATTTTTGTTGTGGTTGACTTATTACTTTTTCATAAATAAAAAGGCGATTCAAAGAGAAAGATTTTAGAAAAAAACCGCCACTTTCTAGCACTTATCTGAGAAAAGATAGTTATAAACAATATTAAATTGTTTAAACAACTTTTCTGCTAACTTTAATTAATTATTACCTCACTAAGTGAAAAAAGGACAGAAAGGTAAAAATTGCCAAAAACCGCAACTATCAGGCGAAATCGATATAGATGAAGATAGTCATAAACAATAATAATTGGTTTAAACAATTATTTTTCCTAAATCTAATTAATTATCAAGTCACGCCTGATAAAAAATGAACAAACAGTTGAAAATTTCAGAAAAAACCGCAACATTATACCGATTAAGCAAAGAGAATATTATCAACAATCATAATAAATTGTTTAAACAATTATTTTGTTAACTTGAATTCATTATTACTTCACTCCAAATGAAAATTGGAGAAAAAGCCAGGAATTGAAAAAAAATCCGCATCTTTCTAGCATTATTCAAATATAATATAATTAATAATTATAATGAATTATTTAAACAATCACTATTGTTAACATTGATGAACTATCACTTCCTTCTAATTGAAAATTGGACAACAAATGGATAATTTGTGAAAAAACCGCGCCTTTCTAACTCCATTCTATGAGAAAGTTGCTAAAAAATATAATAAATTGTTTAAACAATTCATGAAAATATCTAATTTTCAGTATAAAGTAATATTTTATGTATTAGAAACAATTCGCATTTAAAAAACCGCAAAAAATCATAATTAGCGCCAAAAACTCGCAAAACCCATTTTTTCACTTAAGGGGTTTCTTTGGGACCCTATAAAACAGACTTATGGGGGTGATATTGAAAAAGTGATATTTTATTCATATTCTATAGCTAATTGTGAAGAGAAATGTTGAGTTTCAACTCGATTGAGATAATATTGAGGATTCTGAATAATATTTACAAAAACGTCTTTTTTTCTTATGGGAAATATTGAAGTTGTCGGAATCTTCAAAAAAAAAATTTCACTAATAGTAACCATTCAAAAGCCTTTAAATTTTATTTCTAAAACTTTTAAATATCTTTTAAAATGATTCGAATTTTACCTAAAGATTTTAAGAAATAAACAAAATTTCCTTTAAATCTTCCAATTTTTTTTTTGAAGAAATCTTTTAAAATGTTTTCAAATTTTCTTTAAAAATTAAGTTTCTTAAATCAAAAACAATTTGATATTTTCCCAGAAATCTCAAAAAAATGTATTGCCTTCAAACCTTTCTAAACAATTTAAAAATCCTTAGAAAAAAAAGTTGTCTTAAAATCTTCCAGATTCTTTTTGAAAATATTTCAATATTTTCAAAACTTCAAGTTAATAAAATGCCAGATTATCATAAAATTATTAAAAAGTTGTGAATTTTTGTTTCATGTAATTTTTTTAAATAAAAATGACAACTTCCGATGAAAAACACTAACATAGTCCCAAATTTTTAGAAAATAATAAACAGCAAAAGTCATAAAAAATGCTAAATATTATACGCATTAAGTTGATTTTTGATAAAAAAATTTAATTTTCTATGTAAAACGAATAATAATAATAATTTTTTTAACAATTTACGTTAGGTTGGCATTTAACTTCAAAAAATGGTATTTTAAAATAAAAATCAATTTAATTTAAAGTCTTGCATCTTCTAACAATTTGGGATTATGTCCGTGATTTTCATTAGAAATCGGCTATTTCAAACAAAAAACATTAGGTTTAAAGGAAAATTTACTATCTGAACCAATTTTTTGTTGTGTTATGTTATGTTATTTTTTTTTTTTCAAAATTGCTATTGTCAATAAAAAATCATTCGATTTTAACAAATATTTACAATATTTAAACAATAATAGGGAATTTTATCATTTTTAACTGCTCTTTGCTTTTCTTTATATTATTTTAGATAATGGATACTATGAAATACAAATTTGTTTTCTTAATATTAAATTCATATCTTAATTTGAATCTTGCTCCTTCAAATTTCACATGATTTTTTTATTTAAAAAAAAAATAATTTTTAAAGAAAATTTGAAAAGATTTCAAAAGATATCTTAAAATTAAAGCAAAAAGCTTGGAAGATTTAAAGGCAATTTTGTTAATTTTTCGAAAATGTTATGTAAAATTCGAATCATTTTAAAAGATATTCAGATTTTTGAAGATTAATTGTGAAGGATCGCAAAAAAGTCGCATTTTTAACAAAAAAATTAAATTTCTCCCAAAATAGATTATTTTTCAAACATCTTTGAAACTAACTCGAATTATTCCCAAAATTTTGAAATATTTTCACATATGGAAAGAAAAATGATGAAAAGGGTGCCAGATTTTCTTCGACATTTTTTAACTTTTAAATTTTCTTGAAAAATTAATTTTTCAATATAAAATATCATTTGAAATATCCGGAATCTTGAGAAATTTTTTTATTATTTGAAAGAATTCAAAATCTTAGAAAGCTTCTAAATTTTATTTCTCAATCTTCAAAAATCTACATTTTGTCTTAAATTTGTTGAATTCTTTTCAAATTTTTAATTGTTTTAAAATTTTTTTCAAATTTCCTAAGCATTTTTTTAAATGATTCGAATTTTGCCTACAAATTTGTAAAGTTAGCAAAATTTCATTTAAATCTTCCAATTGGTTTCAAGAAATCTTCTGAAATTTTTTGAAATCTTTGCAAATTTTCTTTGAAATTTAATGTTTCCAAATAAAAAATCATTTCATATTTTCTCAGAATTTTCAGGAAAAATATTTTTTTGTCTTCAAACCTAGAATAATTCTTTGAAAGCTACTAAATTTTTTTGTAATCTTCGAAATTGTATATTTTGTTCTAATTTTTTCTAAATCAATTGAAGATTTAAATTATTTTCGAATCTCTTAAAAAATTTTAAAACCTACAAATATCTTTGAAAATAATTATGTTTTTCTAAGAAAATTTTAAGTTTCCGAAACCTAAAATTAATTTTTTAAGTAAACCTTCATAACTTTTATTTTCCATAAAATATTATTGACGTTACTGAACTGAAAATACCGGTTTCCAGTGTAAATGGCAACTTAGCATAAAATGATTCGAATGTTGTAAATTTTCTTTGAAATCTAATTTTTTAAATTAAAAATAACAATTTCAGGTGAAAAAAATAACATAGTCCTAAGTCTTGAACAGATAATAATAATAAAAGATGCTAAATTTTATTCGAATTAAATTGATTTTTGTTTGAAAATATGTATCAATGTTCTATGTAAAACGCCAACGTAATGTAAAATTCTTAAAAAATTATGAGTTTTCTTCGAAATCTAATGATTTTTTTCAAATCATTAGACTTTAAAGAAGAACTATCGGTACCAATTTTTCGTTATGTTATGTTAGTGTTTTTTTTCTTCAAAATTGCTGTTGTTGATAAAAAATCATTCGATTTGAACAAATATTTTATTTTTATTATTTTAGATAATGGATAGCATGAAATGCACACAATTTTTATTAATATTCAATTTATATTTTAATTTACATCTTGTTCTTTCAAATATCAAATGATTTTTTTCAGATTTATTTCTAAAGCAAATCTGAAAAGATGTCAAAAGACTTCTTGAAACTAAAAAAAAGCTTGGAAGATTTAAAGGCAATTTTGTTCATTTTTCGAGAATTTTATGTAAAATTCTATATTTAGATTAAATAATCATATTAGATATTTCGATATTCAGATTTTTTAAGAATTAGAAATATAATTGTAAAGCTTCTCAAGGATTTTAAATGGTTTTAAGATAATAAAAAACTTTTATTAAAATTTCTGAGAAAATTTCAAATGATTTTTTATTTCAAAAAATTAATAAAGAAAATTCAAAAAGATTTGTAAGAATGTCAAAGAAAATCTATAAAACTTGTTATCAAGTTTTTCATTAACAGAAGATATTTGTAAGTTTCAAAAGTTTTTAAGTGATTTGAAAATGATTTAAATCTTCAGATAAAAAAAAAAATTAAAACAAAATATACACTTTCGAAGATTACGGAATAAATGTAGTAGCTTTTGAAGAATTATGAATGATTTCACAATAAACCATTTTTCTCAACATTTCTGGGAAAATATCAAATGATTTTTACTTGAAAAAATTAATTTCCAAAGAAAATTTGCGAAGATTTCAAAACATTTTAAAGGATTTCTTTATAAAAAATTGGAAGATTTATATGCAGTTTTGTGAATTTTTCAAAAGTTTTTGTTAACATTCAAATAATTTTGAAAAATATTTCGAAAATTTCAGAAACAATTAGGAGTTTAAAGATTTCAAAAAATTCGAGACAAAATGTAGATTTTTGAAGATTGAGAAATGAAATTTAGAAGCTTTTTAAGATTTTGAAAGGTTTTTAATAACAAACAAAGTTCTTAGGATTCCGGGGATTTTAAACAATATTTCATATTGAAAAATTAATTTTTAAAGAAAATTTAAAAAGACTTCTAAAAATGTTGAAGAAAATCCGGAACCCTTTTTATCAATTTTTTTTCAATTTGTTGAAAATTAATCTGTTTTGGTTAAGATATTTTGTTGAAAGTTCGTATTCCTTAAAATCTCATCATGTTTTACGATGAGATTTATCATTTTTTCAATCTTTTTATGAGAGGATTTGGAAGTTTGAATTTAGCTTTAATTTAATTTTAGTTTCAATGCAAAGAGAATAAATGTTTCTTAATTCGCATTAGGTTTTCTATGATTTTTTTTTTATGAAAATGGATTATTTTTACATTTTTTTTTCGAAAATTTCAAATTTAAGATATAAAACAACCTCAAGAAATGTCAAACCAATCAGGTTTTCAATAACAACGATTGCGAGATTTTCGAGACATATCGTGGGAAAACGCTGTTCCTACACAAATTTATTCTACAGAAAATATATTGTACACAATGCATACTGATCATATTTTTCACACACAAAATATTTTCTACACCAAATATTTCCTACACAGAATTAAATACTATTATATTTTTCCTACACAAAATATTTCCTACACAGAATTTAATACTGTAATATTTTTCCTACACAAAATATTTTCTACACAAAATATTTCCTACACAGAATTAAATACATACTATTATATTTTTCCTACACAAAATATTTCCTACACAGAAATAAATACTATTATATTTTTCCTACACAAAACATTTCCTACAGAAAATTTGTTACCGTTATATTTTTTAAAAGAATTCTAATTCTGAGTTGAAACGGTGAATTTTCAGAAAGAATTAAAATTCTGGATTGGAAGAGGGATTTTTTCAAAAGAATTTTAATTCTGAGCTAGAACTGGAAATTTTCATAAACAATTAACATTCTGTGTTGGAAGAGGGGATTTTTTTAAATAATTATAATTTTGAGTCAAAACGGGTAATTCGCAAAAAGAATTAAAATTCTGGACTAGAACAGGGGATTTTTCAAAAGAATATTAATTCGGAGCTAAAACTGGAAATTTTCGAAAAGAATTAACATTCTGAATTGGAAGAGGGAGTTTTTTTAAATAATTCTAATTTTTATTGGAAACGGGTAATTCGCGAAAAGAATTACAATTTTCGATTAGAACAGGGAATTTTTTTAAAGAATTCTAATTCTGAGTTGAAACGGTGAATTTTCAAAAAGAATTAAAATTCTGGATTGGAACAGGGAGTTTTTCAAAAGAATTTTAATTCTGAGCTAGAATTGGACATTTTCAAAAAGAATTATAATTCTGGACTGTAACAGGGAATTTCTCAAAATAATTCTAATTCTATGTTGAAACAGAATTTTCAAATTTAAACAAATTCTCAGTTGGAACAGGAAATATTAAAATTTTAATCAATTTTGAGCTGGAATTGGATATTTCCGAAAAGAATGAAAAGTCTGCATTGGAACAGAGAACTTTTCAAAATAACCTTAATTCTTAGTTGAAACAGGTAATTTTCGAAAAGAATTAAAAGTCTACATTTGAACAGTGAACTTTTCAGAAGAAACTTAATTCTTAGTTGAAACTAGTAATTTTTGAAAAGAATTAAAATCCTGGATTGTAACAGGGCATTTTTTAATTTCAGCAACATGTGAACTAGAGCGGGAAATTTAAAAAAAATTAAAATTCTGGATTGGAGCCAGGAATTTCTCAAAATAAATTTAATTCTGAGTTGAAAAGGGGTATTTTCGAAAAGTATTGAAATTTCAAGTTTTTGGGAAATTCCAATTGAAACGCTTTAAAATATGTAACAATTGAAATCTTTTTAAAACTATGAAAATAAAATTTTGAATCTTGAATTGAAAAAAATGTTACTGCGCTTCAAATTTTCGAAATCATCAAAATAACTATTTAATTAATAGAAAATATCTGAATTGTTGATATCAAACTGAAACTACAATATAAGAATGACTTAACTCTGATAATTTTTCTTCAAAAATAATAAATTTAACTCTAAATTTAGCTCTAAAATCGTCGGTAAAATTAAAATAAGAATGAAATACAATTTTGAGGTTATGTCGAAGAAAACTGAATTTCTGATACTTACAATCCTGAATATTTATTAGTTCATTTTTAGAGTTATAGATGCTATACTTTATCTATTAATTATATCAAAAACTAAACACGTTACTTCGATTTTCTAAAATTTCTGGAATTTGCATTTCGGGTTGCGTTCCACTTTCTTCTCCATCATCTGCATCATTATCTACATAAATTTCAATATATAATTAATAACTTGGGTTATGATTCATATACATTTTTTTATTTGTGTAACTTTAATGCAAACTCAAAATATCCTAAAAATATACAATTTATAGTAAGTTTTCAAATAAATTTCAAGTTTGAGGTTAGGTTTCGATTCAATCAATACGATTGAACGATTTAATTACCCTCGTTCACATAACCAAAATTGTCTAAAGCAGCTAACGCGCGATGCTTTCGAACTCGTGGTGTACTAGGATTTGGCATATTGTTTATTGCATTATACACTCAAACTCAGATAATAAACATGAATTTTATCAACAATAACAAACTTCAATTGGCATCAAGGCAATTTCCCTAAATTGGAACTAGGTGGCGTTGCAGTACTTGAACTGTTCTGGCTCGGGTCTGGGCCATGGAATTATCCCGATCTGGCTCCGAAGATACTAAACCAATCAGGGCCAGATCGGTAATCGGGAAAATATTTTTCTGCACGGGATTGGACAAAATATTTTTGTGTACAATGTTACGAGAATATCTTCCTAATGAAATATTACTATATAGTTCTGCATATTCTGTGAAGAAAATATTTTGGGTAGGAAAAATATTGGACAGAATAATTTTTTGTACAATATTTTAAAAATATTTTCAGAATAAAAGAATTACTATTTATTTCTGTGTAGGATATATTCTGCGTAGAAAATATTTTGTGTAGGAAAAATACACAGAAAAATCATTGGTTCACTAATGTTGCGGCTCAAATACAAGTTGGTATCCTTTCGAACTTGAGCTCCAATAGATACCTGCAGAGACCCAAAAGGGTTCGTTTAGAGCGCACTTGAAAAGAACAACATAAAGGCGCATTCACAGACCAACCTCTTGCAAAGTCGGGTTGGTACAATTTTCGGAAAAAGCAAACTGTTTACCCTTCTATACATAATTAATTGAAAACAATTCAGAATGATAGAAAGAAATTTGAATTGTTTCTAATCGTGTTTCTTAATCGTGCGTGCACGATTGGGAAAGATTCAGTGTTGCAAAGTTTCAATCGTTCCCAATATGACCGTAGAGGGAAGATAGGTATAGAGGCGACAATGCCCACCAAGCTTAGAAGATGGGTGCGGGGAATGAGACGTCAGGAGTAGGCTTAGTTCGGGAACCAGCGATGCGAGGCGCTAGTATCCCGAACCAGTAAACGGATAGGAGGGAAGGAGGGACGGAACCAGTGCTTCACCGATAGAAAGTATGCTTAATGTGTGTGAGTGTTATGAGCCAAGAATGTGTGTGGTATATGTGAGTCAGAAGACAGGATAAGCGTGAGAAGTGAAAGAAATTATTACTTGCCAGGTTTTCACCGTAACCAAGAACTGCTGCTAAATGTCGTCGATTTTGAATATTTGCCAAATATGCATTTCATTAAAAATGAATTTTCAAATGTATAGAGTAGTATATTAATTATCTCAGTTAGAAGAAATAAATGAAAATAATCATTCAGAATTTCCCAAGGTAGCATTTTATACTTATTTAATTCTGAGTCAGTATAGTAATCCCCCTCTTTTCTAGATCATTTGATTTTTTTGATTGGAAAAATAGAGGATTGAAAAATGTAGATATACAATTTAGAAAGCAGGACGTATATTAATTAAAAGAAGCAAACTGAAACTTCTTGGTTCTTAAAAATTATCGGAATCGCAAGTCTTTCTCCATTACAGAAAGGTAGATAAAGTTTCATGGTGACTATGAGCTGTCAAATTGTAATTTATTAAATATACTTTCACAAAAATAAGTTTCTTATACTTTTACAGTGCTATTTTTCAATCCAATTTTACTTTGGACTTAGTTCGCTATCTTCGATTTCGCAAATTCAATGAATTGTGCAAATTAAATTGTACTCTGCCAAGTTTTTGAATTTTTCACATGAAAATTTAGTCAGTTACAAGATTTTTTTAGTAGGTCTGAAATTCACTGAAAATCAACATTCTTGTTAACACTGCAAAAATACTATTATTTCAGAGCTATTTCCAGGTATTGAAATACGACTAAAAAACCTGTCTTGAGTCATACTAAAATAAAATCGCTCGTTGGATTCCAGAGTCGTTTTTCTACATTGAAAATAATAACAGCATGAAGTTATCATATTTAAAAAAAGACCTCTGGTTTTTACAGAGAATGTTTGATAATATTTTGAACAGTTTCTAATAATAACTATGAGTATTCATTCTGAAGATTGTGTGATAATATATCACTAATAGCCCAGAGGGCACAAAACCATGATCATCCCTAGAACGTCCTTGGGACATCCCTAGGACGTCCAATGCCAGTCCAATCAAAGTCTAATCCGTCCAATGTCGTAAAGATGTCCTAAAGACGTCTTAAAAACATAGGACATTCTCGGGACATCTTTTGTACTGACATTAGACGTCTTAAGAGCATCCCCAGGATGTCCAAAAGACATGTTCCAAAAGACATCTTAAGGATGTCCCGAAGACTTCTCTAGGACATCCTTAATTTTTTTGTCCACTGGGAGCATAATACTTTCCTGGACGTAGCAAAAAGCGTTTGTTTATTTATAACTTAACAGCATATGAATATTAGGTGTGCTTAAACAAAAGCAAGTCCGAATTTCAACGTGCATTTTCGATTTTTTTGTTTCTTGTGGGTTAAAAATGAACCACGTGGAAGGAGAAATAAATTGGTTTGTTTTTACAGAAAAATTGATTTTTCTCGAAAAAGGCAGGTCATTGCGCAAAATTATATACAGAATATAAAAGACGTGACTCATTAAAATGATTTTTTATCGTAATTATTTTTATAATTATGCATTCTTAGGGAGAAATGCGAAGGAAATTGTTTTAACGTAGTGTGAATTATCTATCCCGCTTATGGAGAGGTCTTCAAGTATGCATAATTTATGATCAGCTGTTTTAAAAAAGATGAATCTTTGTGTAAAACCAGACAAATTTACTATAAGCGACCTCTAAATATTATCTGATTCATGTCTCTTTTCACGTGGTTCATTTATAACCCAAAGGGAACAGAAAAATCGAGTCTGCAAATTGAGATTCGGAATTCTTTTTTCTTTTATATACCCCTTATAAATATTTTAATTTATAATTGATTATTATTAATTTTCGCCTTATTTCATTTGCTACAAAAAAATGTCTTTGCATATTTATGGCGAATAGATCCCTTATTTTCATGGAAAAATGTAGATATTATGTTTTTCATTGAATTATTCTTTTAAGTTGATGGTAATCATATTTTTTAACATTTTTTCCATGATAATATTAGTTTATAATCTTTCCAGTACGACATTGCAATCACTTATATTTTTAAAAAACTTGTACTCAGTCATAACACAAAACTTGTTGTTTGTAGAAATTTGTACGAATATAGTATTTATTAACATATGTACAAAAAATTTAGTTATAAATAATGTTGAAATTTCATAACTATATGAGATATAAATGCTTTCTGGGGAAAGAAATAACAAAAATATGTAGAACTTTAATTTTCAACCGCTGGACTATCAGGATCTATTTGGACGTTTTTACTTGCGTTTATTGACGCTCCTAAAAGATAAAAAAGAGGCAAAAGACAGAAGGAAAATGCAGAAGATGCCTAAAATAAACAACGTTTAAAAAAATTCCGCCATATGTAAAAGTTTGAATATAGTCCAGGCATCTTGTACGAAAAAATTTATTTTCATCTGGAACGGTTCGTTACTTATGTTATTAATGCCGTTGCCGTTTTCCGTAGGATATTTGCCGAACGAGCTATTTAAAAAACTTTTTCTGGTTAAAAATAGCAAAAAATGTGTTTTTTTTAAGAGTCCTAACTCTTGACCTATGAAGGCTGGAAGATGTTTTTTTTTACATTTACACATAATTTTCTGGAAGATGTTTTTTTTTACATTTACACATAATTTTCTACATGAAATTTTTTTCTCTGTCATCATTAACATAGATTTACCCACAAAAGAATTATTTTCAACAAACTAAACACGAGTAATTTGCTCTGAAGAATACGTCAAAAGTGGTCAAGTTTGGGAGGCCATAACTTATGACACTTTGAGGTTCGGTCATTGTTCTTTTTAGAATTACTCGAAATTGCGTACACTTTAATTAGAATGGAGAATATTTTTTCGTAAAATTGACAGGTTCTAAAGTACAAATATTAACTTCAGAATTGGGTTTTTAGCCTCCTTTTTGAAAAAAATCGGGGTTCTTTGAAGACATACAACTCTGCGCCTATTCTTGAAAGAATTTTCTTCTTTTTTTTTTAACTTTTTCAGAATTTTCTAAAGCTTACGAAAGCAGTCTACGAAAACACTGTTTTTGGAAAATTGTTCAAAAATATTTTCGGGAAGCGTCTTAGTCATGTTTGGAAAAGTTCAAATTCCCATCCCATTGAAATTCTCAGTGAAACGCTATAGAAAACGAACGCGGTGAAAAATTACAAGATGCCTGGACTAATATGACGAGAGTTTTTTAGACGGAAAGTTATTGTTTTTAGTGGTAATGTTGATCCACTGCAATTTGCCTTTCTATATGTAGGGTGCTTCAAACCTTCCTTGCCACTCTGCAATAGTAAATTTTGGATTACAACATAAACGGTAGGGTTGTTAATGAATTTTCCTTACATATAAATCTCTGTAACAATTTCAGAACTTTGCAGGTATGAAAATGGAATGTGCGTTATTTTCAATACTTTTCACGTATAAATTCTATGGAAACAATCAAATATTTATAAAGCAGATCGTTATGTCTTGTAGTCTTAAGAAATAAGAATATTCTCTCCATTTTCAGTACTGAACTTTTTTTAAATGAAAAATTTGGACAAAGCAACGATTTTTTACATAACAATTGAAACATTTGTTACCGTATTGGTAAAAGTATAGGAAATATGATTGTTTGTTGTTTTGGTAAAAATATATATTTTTGTACTCAGGAGCCGTGTATAAATTACGTGAAGAAATTAATTACGTCAAAAAAATTATTTATCGGAAAATTCCCGTAATGGGGCATAATACTTTGTCTGATTTTTCCCTACATTAACAATGTTAGAATTGCAAGAGCCCATACTTCTGGAGAATATTCTTCTTTCTACGTGTAGAATAATAAATATCAATTTTGTCGAATAAATACGTCCAAATTATACAAATAATATTAAAAGTTGAAACCCTCAAGGATATTGTATATCATATTTTACTGGAGAAGCAAGAGAAGAAATGTATTTCTTGTTTATTAGTTCGTTATTTAATATTATAGGATTTTGTTATTGTTATACTTTTAATATTTCTAAATGTTGAGTTAGAATCGCAATTTTGATTTTTTTTTAAGTGTTTCATTGAAACAATTTCTGCACTTGAGCTCTCGAATTTAAACTCGCCGGACGCTCGAAAACGCTAAAAGCGTTGCCCCGGGTCTCAAGGAATGGGAATTTTCAAATTCAAAAAATTAATTTTCTAGATGTAGGCTTCTATATTTTAACAAGGCATATTTAGAATTTTTATGTCTTAAAATTAGTTTTAAGAATAAAAATTAAAAACTGAAAAAAAATTTTTTTTCCTAATATTCAATAAGTAATTAAAACATAAATCATCACAACTCGTACAAATTTTATTGAAACTCTTTGAAAGTAAGGACACATACAAAGTATACTCAGCGAATGCCTACAAAATAATAAAAAGTTTAAAATGACCTTTTGTTTAATAATATCCAATTGCAAATTAGGGCCGATCTGTAACCACATTTTTCAACTTTCGGAGACAAAAAGTATCGAGGCCACTTCAAATCTAAAACAACTTCCAGCGAGAAAGTTGTTCTATATAGTAAAAAGAAAATGTCTGGAATATTTTAGATAAATTCATTCAAAATTGATTGAAATATGTACTTTGTAAAATAGTACGAGAGTCGGGTGAGTTATTGGATCCGAGAGCTCAACTGTACCTACGATAACGATAAAATGTTTTCTTATTTATAAGTTTCTTTTTGAAGTTGTACCTACATTATTCAGATTTTTTCCACGAGTGCAGAAAGATAAGTATGAGAGTAGAGAATGTATAAGTACAAAATCAAATAATGCAAAAAATGCCCATAAATTTTATTATAATTCTAAGAAAATAATTATTGTATGCGAAGGACATTATTTGTACATTTTTATTAGTCTATTGATTAATAACTTTACGTGTTTATTATGGTTACAATTTAAAAGCAAATAATATTCAATAAA
>CAKNYM010031847.1:57428-106231 GCA_932195095.1 Andricus curvator
ATTCTACGTCTTATAATCGATTATTTTAGTCCGAGACCGCTCAAATAACAGTAAAAATCTTAAAATTGGAATTTTTCATGTAAATTTATCGCATCTGTGCAAATTTAATTTCTCCCGCACTAGCAGGTGCTGCACTCTTTGTGCAGAAACGAGCGAGATTTAGTCGCTCGTAACACCATCAGCGGCCATATTGGAAATATTTGTTTCCAATTTTTATCACGAGGCTTCACCCCCGTGCAACACATTTTAAGCAATATGTTCATGAAAAAAAAATTAAATAAATGTTTTGTAACAATTTCCGCGAGCTGAGAGAGCTGTCATCAACAAATTCGCCAATGAAGTGAAGTTTTTTCATCCAATTATTCATTTAATTGTGTATAATTTTGTATAAAAAAATGTAATTTATTAAATAAATTACTTAAAATATTTTCGGTAATTATTTTTTTTAATGAAAATGTAACTATTATTCCAGTTGAATATTCCATAATTTTAGTTGAAAATCCATCTCTTTTTTTTTAAGTTTCTTTTGTTTGCGTATGAATTTATTTATTCAATTTTTGGTAGAAAAATTATCTTTTTTAGTTGGAAATTCGTCTTTTGGTAGAAATTCATCTTCTTGGTCCAAATTTCAATTATTCTAGTTAAAGATTCATCATTGCAGTAAAAAAATGCATCTGTCTGGTTTAAAATTCAACTATTTCAGTTAAATATTTAGAATTTTATTTGAAAATTCATCACTTCGTTTTTTTGGTTAAACATTAATTTCTTCAACTTGAAATATAATTATTTAAGTTTTGGTTGACAATTTTTTTTTTTTAGTAGAAATTAATTTTTTGTCTGAAAATTCAACTATTTCAGTTGAATATTCATTGTTTTAATTGAAAACTCTTATGTTTGGTTTCAAATTAATTTGTTTTTTTTCACTAAAAACGTGACTATTCCATTTTTGGTTGAAAATGATTCTTGTTTTAGTTCAAAATTCAACTATTTGCTTGAAAATTTGTCTCCTTTAATCAAAAAATCGACTATTTTGTTAAAAATCCATGTATTTTGTTGAAAAATTGTATTTTTTGTACAAAATAATTCTTTTTATTTGAAAATTAATCTTCTGGTTTAAAAATTCATCTTTTTGGTCGAAAATTCAAGTGTTCCAGTTAAATACTCATAATTTTAGCTGAAAATTCATCACTTTGGTTGAAAAGTTTAACTATTTCATTTTTTTTGTGTGAAAAATTGATATTTTTAGTGGAAAATTCAAGTATTTTTTGAAAATTCATTTATTTTGCATTGTTTTGTTCTGTCGTGTTAAAGGATGTTCAGAGTGAACGTCATGAATTAAAATAAATGTTTGCGTTTTACGGCAAATATGAATATGTTACTTTTAGTTGACCGGGAAAATTGAAAAACTTGACCGGGAAAAACCGGGAAATAACCGGGAATTTGAAATTGTCCGCCGAATCGCCACCCTGAAAATGTATGTGCTTGGGGAAGGAAAACCAGTTGTTGTGATGATTCCTGCATGTATTTAATACAATTTTGAACTATTGCACCTGTAAATATCACAATTTTCAATGTTTAAATTTAAAAATAGTTCAATCCGTAACAGTTTTTAAATAGTTCAATCTACAAGTCCATTTCTGTCAATTATCGTGTTTTTCGCTGTATATGTTTTTTTTGAAATTATCAAATGTGTAAATTAATTTTTTATGATAAATCATCAGTTTAGAATCAAGGAAATTAATTTTCAGATCACAAAATAGACTTTTAGAGTAAAGGGTAAATTAATTCTTTGATTTTACTCTTTACAAAAGAATTATTCATTTTAAATTCAAAAGAAGGAAGACTTTTCTTCACAAATGTCAATTCTGAATAATTCATAATATTTTTTGTACTTTAAAATTATTAAACAATAACTATAATGATAATATTATAATAATTATGTTGTAAAAAATTAATTTGCATATTTTATCATTTCAAATAAGCGCGCGATCAACATGCAGTGAAGCTGCTGGTGCGACGCATGCGCATTAAGACTTTAAAAAAATTCGTTTCTCTACAGTCAAATTAGTTATATATTTTTATATTTTATGTTAAAATTATAAAACAAAGGAAATTTTGTGTTTGCAGCGACCCTACAGCACTTCTAATAATATATATTTGTACTTTTAAAAAGTGACATGTCGAAAAGTTGCTTGCATATGAATAAGCCTTTATGTTTACAAGCTTGTTACATAACCTGAAAATAACATCTAGCAAGTCCTTATATCTATTTTAATTACGGTAATATTTTGTACCTTCATTGTCTTCATGAAGTTATGTCCATCAGAGTTTGATAACATGTGTGCTTTCAGGTAAAAATTGTATTATTAATTAAACAAAATGTCGAAGTGGGCAAAGCGAAAAATAGTTTCTTTAGAAATAGGCTCATTTACAATTGGGATCCTTTAGAACCCCAACTGAGGTATCACTTAGAGCTCATTTATCGTTTTGGGTTCCTTTTCAGCAAGTGGGGTTAATTTTTGTTGCAGCTCCTTTGGAACCAAAAATGGGTTCTAATGGAAACCCCAGGTATTGAATTCTGTTTAGGAAATATTTTGTGTAGGAAAAATATGATCAGTATACGTTGTCTACAATAGATTTTGTGTGCAATGCAATTGTGTAGGGACAGGTGTTACTCACATATCGTTACATCATTTTTTTTTAGATAGGACTCTTCATTTTTGAATAAAGTCCCAAAAATTTGTATCATTATATTGAAGTATATGTTTTTAAAATTTTAAGGCCTGACGCTTTTAACACAAGGCGAAGAAGACGAAAATTATGACCAAGAGGATGTAGAATCTGGACTGCAAGAAATATTTAATTTGACGCCTGATGCTTTGAAGAAAGAATGCAACGTTGATTTCACAAGTGCGTGGCGCACTATTGGTGCTGCTCTTGATAAACTTCAAAAAATTTCCGATGATTTCGAGATAGAAGGAGCCGAGCACCTCGAAGACGGTGATACGAGTTACGGAGAACGGTTTTTGGCTAATTGTCAAAAAAGTCAAGCTTTCAAAACACAAAGAATAAATGTCATTAACTTAGCGCTGCCATGCGCCAAGGAAGACAGAGTATCCGAACTTATGAAAATCTCTGAATCCAACACCTGCTAAAATTTGTTCGAAATTAAGCCACTGTAAGTTTGTTCAATTTTTTATATCAATTCCACATTATAATTTTAGCAATAGTTTTTTTGCCGTGTGATTCAACCAACTAATCGTCTAACAAATGCCAAACAAGCAAAAACGGTTTGAGCAGTCAATAGTTGTATGGATAATTTCAGATAAAGCAGCCAAAACAAATGAGCAATGAGAAAATAATGAAGCGTAATTTTTGGGTAATCGCTAGTAGAATTTTCGATTACGCTGTACTTTTGTGGCATTTGTTTCATACTTGACTCTCCCTATATATTTTTTTAATTTTTGATTTTTAGAAGTCCTACTTTCAAATTTATACCATTTTGATATTTCTGGAATAATGATTCAACTGCAACTTCAAACGATTTCAAGTTGTAACTAAATAATCTGAAATTTTCAAACCTAAAATTATCAAATGCTTTTAATTTAAAATTCTTGTATATTCAAATAGCTTTTCATTTATAATTATTTAATATACTGAATACTACAAATAAAAAATGTCTCAACTATAATAGTCTATAATAGCCTTAGCAATTAAGGCATGACATTTTTTTTAACTTCCGATTAGCCCTTCGAAGAAAATCGTCGGTATAATTTTTTTTTTATCGTACACGGAAAAAATCATTAGCTCTTTTCGCACGAAATCAAAACCAAAACAAAAATATCAGATTTTATAATTTTGCTGCTTTTTACTTTTTTCTACTCTAAATCATTTATCAAAGGTTATAAATTACGATTGTCAAAAATGAGTAAAATATTTGAAGAAATTTTAATATTGAACCAAAAACATTTGTATACTTTAATATCAATACAGCTGAAAGCATTGAACTTAAAACACGTTGAATTAAAAAAAAATTATAGTTTCACATTTTCAATGTTTATATTTAAACAATTAAAAAAGTACGGCCAAAGAAGTCTTCCCAATTTTTTGCGAATTTAATTCAATTATTTTCTAAGAGAAAATTTCTCTTAATTTCACCTCTTTTTCCAGTGACCAAGCTACACTTGGAAAAAAAATTACCAAGACCTAGGAATTAAAATTAAAAATATAGCGAATTTAAACAATTTTATTTTGTTATATAATGAGATCATCTTTACAAATTGTGGTTTACACATTTTTCTGAGCATATGTGAACTTTCTGAGCATAGAAATACACTAAAAAAATCGATAACATTCAGGAGTCAAAATTAGAATTACAAAAAATTTACAAAATTTGGAATTTATTATGTATGATTCAAAATTCCACAAATGCTTCAAAAAATTATAAAACCACAAGTGAAGAAAATAATTCTAATTTATGCCATATTCCACATTTTTTAAATTCACTCTATTTCCAATTTTAATTCCTCAGTCTTGGCCTTTTTTTCTAGTACATTTTTGCCATTCGAAAGTTGTCAGGTTCTCAAAAAAATTCTTCTCCTATTTATAATGGTGCTAAGAATTTTTTTCTGGAAACAGGGTTGAGTTAAATAGGAATTATCTCTTAATAGTAAATAATTGATAAATATCCGCAAAAAATTATAAAGATTTTTTTGACCTTCAGGTATATGAGGAAATATAAAAAAATTTCAAAGTCCTAATTTGAGAATCTTTCTATTTTGAAACGAAGTTGGGAATTGTTTAATTTTAAACACCTTAAGTTTGATTTCATTAATTTTGAAAGATCAAATCATAAAACATATTATTTGTTAAAATTTTTACAATAATTAAATTTTGAAGGTCCAAAATATTTAAAATCAGAAATCTCATTACTTTCATAGAAATCAAATTTTTTAGTAAAAGAATCTGTCTTATCTATCATGATATGATACTTATTAACAATATATAAATTTTGCAGTTTCAAACATTGGAATCATATACCTATAGGAATCTTGTTATGTATTTCTCTTGGAAATTAAAATTTTTCAATGAAATATCTTAAAATTTTCTAATTTTTAGTTGGAAATTTGGAAAAAATAAATTATTTAAAATTGAAAAAGATTTGATTGGAAAATTTCAAGAATCTTCAGTAATTCTAAAGTAATTAAATTTAAACGATTTGCAATTAAGGAGGGAAAAATTGTGTTGTCTAAAATGAAAATTGTTTAAAATTAAACTATTTGAAATTACTATATAAGGAATTCAATCATTTTTTTCATATTGAATGTTTACAATTTAAGAGTTCTGAATTTTCATGTGGGATGCTAAATTGTCAATTTTTCCCTTTCCTAAGTTTCAATTTCACAAATAAAATTGAAATTATTGAATTTTGTGTAGCGTGACCAATTATTTGAATTTTTCAAATTTTTAACAATTCAAGTTTACCTAGAATAATTCAAATTTTAAAGGATTTGAGTTTTAAAATGTTTTAATATCACACTTCTTGGTAATTAAATTTTTTTTAGTCTTAAATAAAGTTCAGATTCGTTTAATTTTCAACGTTCCCCAGTAGAATTTTCTTTAGAAACTTCAGTAGCTTTGACTTCGAAACATTCAATTTAATTTTGAATTTCAAATTGTCAAATTTCAATCGCTTCGAATTTAAAATGATTTAAATTTCAAAAATTTTTAATTAATCAATTTTGGGATTTTCCTATTTCCGAAATTTTAGTCCCAAATTATACAATTTCGAGATTATTCAGTTCAAACAATTTTTAACACTTTGAATTTGATATGATACAATTTCAGCCTCTGATTGAAAATTTTTCAATTTCAAATACTTTCAATTGCAAATTATTCAATTTTAAAAGCTTTCACTTAGATGAGATACAAGTTCAATGCCTTGTCATTCCATTCGAAATATTGTTTTTTCTTCTTCATAAATTTACATAATCTAAAATAGTTTGAATTGTGGAGAACTTTCAATTGAAAATCGTGCTATAATTTTTTTATTTATTTTAAATGCACTCAATTCGAAATGATCAATCATTAAATATTATTTCAACAATTTTTGAGGAGATTTTTAAGTTACTTATATTTTTAATGTGACGAAATAAAAATCCATTTACGATCGCGATTGTATAATATATTATTATTTTCGCGCTGCAGGGTAATTAATTTCACGGGCTCAAAAAAAAGTGTGCAGAGTTTTTTTTTTATTTGAGTTTGAATTTTTAGTTTAGGTCAAATTATTATTTCAAGTAGGCCAATATAAATCGAAAGTCGTTTTTTTGTTGTAAAATGAATTCTTCAATAGCCCTTATGTTCGACAAAATTTACCCAGGTTTTAATCGCAAACACAATTTTTTTACATGATTCTTACGATTCTTACTTTTTCATGATTATTACGTTGAAATTTTTGTTTAGAAAGGAACATTTCAGAAATCTTTCTTCCGAATATGAAAACATTCAATTTGCTGAAAAAATATGTCTACAACCAAATTGAACTTTTTTTGTTCAAAAATTTTGTTTTAAAAACGTACAGTCCAGAAATCTTTCTTCTGTATATGAAAACGTTGAATTGATATTAAAGAATATCAATTGTTTATAAACAAATCACACTTTATTTGAAAAAAGAGTAATTACTATTCTTTTAAGCCGACTGACGCACAACATGCTCTGAGCGCTCGCACGTCGCTCTAAAAACATTATATCCCGTGAAATAATAGAAACTACTTAGTATTTCCATTCGTATTTTTCTCCAAAGAAAATGTAGAATGATGTATAGAAAAAAAATTTCTCTGAAATGAACAAAGGTACAATTTGTTTATAAACAATTGATATTTTTCCAGCAATTTGATTGTTTTTATATTAAGACGGAAGATTTCTGGAATGTACTTTTTTAAACCACAATGTCATCGTAAAAATCGTCAAAATCCTTGTAACCGTTCACGAGAAAAGTGTTGATCATGTATAGAATTCCTGAAAATAAAACAAGAATCCAAAGATGAAATTTGGACAACCACCACAAAATGCTCCTATTGCAATTCCTAAGAACAAAAAAAATGTGTTTCTTTGGACAAAAATGAAAAAGAGGGGAAAAAATGCGAAGGCAACCAACCAAATCCCCTTCCTTCTCTTTTTTATTTCTTTCGTTTTTTTTTATTTTCATTATTATCAAATCACAATATGAAAGCATTTATATTATTTACCAAAGTATCGAGAAGATAGCGTCGTTGTTTCGTCGCTGTTTCCACCTTCTCTAATTTTTTTTACATTGATAAGGGTGCTTTATGAGCACCGAAACGTTGGTAAATATTATAAATTATTATAAAAAATATTGTGATTTGATAATAATAACAATAAAAAAGACGGAAGGAATAAAAAAGAGAAGGAAGGCGATTTGGTTGGTTGCCCTCTCATTTTTCTTTCCTCTGTTTTATTTTTGTCCAAAGAAACAAATTTTTTTTTGTTCTTAGGAATTGCAATAGGAGCATTTTGTGGTGGTTGTCCAAATTTGATTGTTGGATTCTTGTTTTATTTTCAGGAATTCTTTACATTAACTTGAGTATTGGACGTTAAATAGGATTTTGAATTTGATTTTAATCTAATTTAAAATTCTTAAATTTCAGTGTTGAGCATGTTGCAACATTAAATTTCTATTGTTAATAAGTTTTGCAAAAAAAATTTTGTTTCTGGCCAAAACCTGGGGAAATCTTTCCGATCATAAGAAATTCATTTTACAACGAAAAAAGATGACTTTCGATTTATTCTGGCTATGCTAGATCAATACTACAATGGCATATAGGTCGCTTTTTTGGCTCCGCAAACATTTCTTGTGCGCCTGTGTTTTCAACCAATTGTTTATTTGTATTTTTTTATTTGTTTTAGCGGAATTTATTCGATTTACTATTGGCTGATTGAACCATTTTTGTGTAAATGAAACAATTAAATGGTTCATTTACACAGCAATAGTTTTTTTCATTCGTATTTTATATAAGATATAAATATTGTTTAATTTGAATATTTCTTCATTTTCAGAACCAAGCAAAAAGATCAAAGCGGGTAAAAAAGTGGCAAGTGAACCAAAGGACAATATATATGACGACTTGGAATGTTTCAACTGATTATGAATTTCATTATTTAATTATCCGCTGTACTATACACGGGTTTTACAGCGATTTTCCTTGTGTTCTACAAAAAAAAAAAAAAAATTGACTATTGTAGGTGAATACTAGTACAGATATTGTTTTATATATATACAGTTTTGCAAGACGGGTGCAGCCGTTCGAGTGTTAAATATATTATTATTACTATTATAATCAAAATAATTAGCGTGAAATAAAGAGTGATTACTAACAGCAGTTCATTATCTTATAATTGTATATTCAGGAGTCATGCTACACTCACTTCTACAAACAATGCAATCTAACTGCAATTACATCAGGATTAGGGTCCTTAATTTTTCAGAAAAAAAAAATTTCTTCAAATCTAGACACACTGTAGTATAATCGGTTCATTTTTCTACAAGAGGGCTATAAGACACTCTGCAGAATTACCATCCGCGTTAATTGACAAGTCAAACGAACTTATCTATAAGTGAAGTTCGATTTCCATTATATGAGCCGTCTCTTCCGAATATGTCAAATATTCTAGTAACGTTAGTTGCTCGGTCCAATCTACAGATTTTGAAGCTCGGGAAATTTTAATTAATTCCCATCGAATTCCCGAGTAAGTCCCACTTCACTAGAACATTTTAGTTAGGTTAACAATTATACTTTTGCTGCATTAGCAATAATACTATATTTATAATACCTATACATATATTGTTGAACTAACAGATTATTCCTTGTCATTTCGACTAGTTTTCACTAGTAAAAAAAAAACAAGAAACTTGGTTAATTCAAAATTATTTCCTTGTTATTTCATCTAAATTAGAACCTTGTTATTTTAGCTAGGATTACAAAGTTGGCGCCTGTCCTAACAAGGCAAAATAGTTGATTCCTTGTAGACGGGTGGAAAGGAATTTTTTCCAGTGTACTGTTTATTTCAATTCCCAGTGCTAATCAAGATATTATTTTAAAACAGGATTTCTAAACTTCTAACATTCTATATAAGCCAAATTCTATATTTCAGTGACAGTTCACGTACATTTAACGTTCCCATGTGCTACGTTACGTCATTGGAATTTGATTCTCACTTCAGTCCTGTTTTGATCTAAAACAGTTGTTCTAAAACGTTTTTTATTAGCATCAAAACAAAGTGGCATTAGAATAGAGCCACCCGAGACTATATTTTCGAGGGACTGTTTCAATACCGAAAACTAGCATTAAAATGATACTTTTTTTTTTAAATTTAAGAATTTTAAATTAGAATAAAATCAAATTCAAAATCCCCTTTAACATCCAATAATCAAGTAATTGTATAGAATTCCTGAAGATAAAACAATAATTCAACGATCAAATTTGGACAAACACCACAAAATGCTCCTATTGCAATTCCTAAAAAGAAAAAAATTTGTTTCTTTGCACAAAAATAAAAAAGAGCAAAGAAAAATGAGAAGGCAACCAACCAAATGCCCTTCCTTCTCCTTTTTATTTCGTTCGTCTTTTTTATTTTTATTATTATCAAATCACAATATGAAAGCATGCACAATATCTACCAACGTTTCGGTGCTCACACAGCACCCTTATCAAGGCAAGAAAAATTAGAGCAGGTAGGAACAGCGACAAAATAACGACGTTATCACCCCGATACCTGACAACTGAATGTAGGTCAAAAAACAAATCCGTTATAAACAAACAAGAAATGAGAGAAAGTCAAGACCCATGAAAACTTATTGCTAAATGTAATTAATCATACTAGACTAGATTAACTTTTGTTTAATTTATCCAAATCAGTTTTTAAATTAATAGACAACTTATTTTGTTCTTTAATATAGAGCATTTCCATGAATTCTCTCTCTCTCTCGTTACTTTCACTGTGTGAAATTTCAACATTATCCCAGTCAAACTCATGATCAACATCAACAAAGCCTCTCGTATGTCTAGCAAGAACAATCTTATAACAACGTCCTAAACGAACATCACTTTTGTATTCCTCCACCCTAGTATTAAGAAGTCTGCCAGTCTGTCCCACATAAGTCATCTTACAGATCTTGCAAGTGATCTTGTAAACAACACCACCTTTTTCAAATTTATCTGAAGGATCTTTACCAAAAGTTATTATTGAATCCATTTTGAATGGTATACGGAAAATAGTGAGAATATTAAATTTTTTTAACATAAATTCAATAGTTTTCGAAATTTGACCAAAAAAAGGAAGAACAAATGTATTGAAAGAACTATATTCTCTCAATTCTTTCTGATTATCTGTAGATAAAATGTTACTTTATTTGTTTCCGATTTGTTGAATTCTAATTGTGATATGTTGCTCAATAAACTTTTGTGGGTAATGATTAAGAAAGAGGATATTCCTAACAATATTCAAATTCTCTTTGTGAAATGAAATGTGGGACAAACCTAGAGCTCTGTCAACTAAGTTTTTGATTATTGCAATTTTGTTTTAAAAAGGATGAACCGAAAAGAAATTTAAAACTCTACCTGAATATGTACTTTTCCTATACCAATTGGTAATAATATTACCATCCTGACCCTTAATTACTTCTACGTCCAAAAAACTGATTCTATTATTGTTCTCTATTTAATTGGTGAACTGAAGTTTTGAATGAAAACTATTAAAAGCATCAAAAACTGCCTGTAACTTTGCTAGAGGAACACATAATAAGGTGTCATCAACATACCGAATATAAAACGGCAAAAAAAATCCAGCTTCTTGAAAGCAAAGACCTCCAAATCTTCCATAACTATTTCTGCTAAAGTCGGAGAAATGACTGAACCTATAGGAGTACGCAGCTAACCTGTTACCATCCTGAAAGGTTCCTGAATGATCACATGTTATCAGAGGAATTGTTACTTGTATCTCATTCTCCTAGCAGGTAACGGCATAATCGCCGTAGTTTACTAGGGAGGCTTGTTTGCAACCGTTCCCTGTCAGACTAGTAACATGGCGGTAACAGCCGGCAGCGATCTTACTGGACGAAAAACTTCGTGCGCATGCGCAAGGAATAGGCATTCATTGGCTCCGTGATTTCCCGCACAATTTAAAAGTGCAAACGTAAATAGCTTTTACCTTGATTTTGGAATATTTTGTTTATATTTTTGCTTGTAGAGCATACGTTTCTTAAACTATAATTAACGATGAAATTATCAAAATTACACATAAAAATTACTACAAGCAGTGTATGACTAATTATTTTTTAGGGATTTAAGGGGAGAATTTTTTTAATAACTAAATAGTCAAGAAAACAACAAAATATTGCAAAAAACTTAATTTTTATTTCATAATATTAACTTCTAAGAAATTTTACGTCGAATCATCAAAAGAATGTTATTTATTATTAGTCATTTCTGTTAAGCGTTGATGATTTTAATATTATTACGATGAAGCTTTTCAAGTATTCACAATCAGACGCGGTTTTAAAGAAATATTTTTCGAAAAGATTCAAAAACTTGTTGTATTTTTCAAAAACACAATTTGGAACTAAATTTGAAAAAAATCTATTTTTAATTAAAAAATTTTTTTATGGATAGCTTACAATGTGCTCTAAAAGTCCCTTGAATATAAAAATGGGATCTCCCTTAGTTTTCGAGAAATAATTCAAAACGTAGAGCTCAGACTCACGGGTATTGGGCACGCCATGTCATGGCGTACGTTCTTAAATATTTGTCGAAAACTAAGAGAGGTCCTATTTTTATATTCACAGGTTTTCTTGGGGAGATTGTAAGCTATGTATAAAAAAAAGAATGAAAATCAAAAATGGATTTTTTTTCAAAACTTTAGTTAACAATTTTTTGTTGAAGAATCCAAAAGTTTCTGAAGTTTTTAAAAATATTTCTTCAAAACTGCGTCGAATTGTGAATAATTAAGAAAAATACGTCTTAATATGACTAAAATCACCAAAGTTATGAAAAAAGTTTTTTTTCTTCATTCAACTTGAAATAAAAGTTTTTATTTAGATTTTCTTGCGTCCAGAATTGCAAATTAATTCCAAATTCACATTTACTTCCCTTCCTGTTATATAAGTTAAGAATAATTTTAATCTTACAGCGATTTATATTTTTTAACGATTTTATTTTCGTAGGGCTTCAAATTTTTGCATGCTCTTTATTCCAAGGAATTTTTTAATAGGATGACCTTTTTCATTAAAGAAAATATTGCTAATTTATGTATCCTATTCGCCATTAATAATTATATGCACTATTTTCTCATATATTTCATTAAATAAATGGCATTGGCCAACAAATTTCAACTTCGTTTCAAACATACAAACTAGGGTGGGCCAAAAAAAATCTTTTAATTTTTTTTCCTTAGATACCAACGGCGATACCACTCTGGAAACACCAGTTCTCGTAAGATCACTGAAGTTAAGCATTGTTGGGCGCGGTTAGTACTTGGATGGGTGACCATCCAGGAATACTGCGTTGCTGTTGGCCCGTCGTGGGTGTGGTGGGCCCACATTGGTAGTAAATATCCACCTAGAAACACTACCCGAATTGGGTAGTGAGGCAATGAACTTTCGAGTTCAAACTGCTAATCAATTTTTTTTTTTAGATACCATGAAAATATTGTCAGAAATGACGAAAAAAAATTCTGGTGAAGCTTGAGCTCGTGAATATTAATATTAAGAGGTGGCGATTTGTGATTTTTGATTTCCCATTTAAATAACACAGGAATTTAAAAAGAATTTTTTCGATTTTTAATGGGCTTGAACGAATAATTGTCTAGTGAAAACAAAAACTTATTCTTGTGGAGAATTTAACGATCTACAAAAATGTCTAATATGATTTTTTGCTAAGTCGACTCATTCAAAAGTTATGGCAGATTGAAAATTTAAAAAATACTTTTTCATTAAACTTCCATCAGACTTTTGATCTTAAAGAGCTCAAATTGCAAACTTTCAATGACTGAAATTAGCGGGAAGTTGCAGGGATGGCCTTTAGGTCAACCGTTTTCCAAATAATTTTTTTCAAGTCATTATTCAGGTAAAGTAAAGTTCAGATTTTTTTTTTAAATTAAGTTTCATAAAATTGGTTTTTCTTATGATATTTTGTAAAAATGTTATTGTTTTACCAAAAACATTTGAGCTCTTTGAGATCAGAAGTCTGATGGAAGTTTAATGAAAAAGTATTTTTTTAATTTTCAATCTGCCATAACTTTTGAATGAGTCGACTTAGCAAAAAATCATATCAGACATTTTTTGTAGATCGTTAAATTCTCTACAAGAATAAGTTTTTGTTTTCACTAGACAATTATTCGTTCAAACGCATTAAAAATCGAAAAAAAATTTAAAAAAATTCCTGTGTTATTTAAATGGGAAATCATAAATCGCCACCTCTTAATATTAATATTCAGAGCTCAATCTTCATCAGAGTTTTTTTTCGCCATTTCTGACAATATTTTCATGGTATCTAAGGGAAAAAAAATTAAAAGTTTTTTTTGGCCCACCCTAATACAAACTGTCTTTTTTACAACCTATCATCACATGAGAAGTTTTTGGCTATGGATAAAAGACGTATTGTATATGGATGTATTATATAGAACTTTTAAAGGCAGATTTATAATTTAAACATAATAATAATTATACTTATTTTGTATAGAAAGAATTTATTACAATATCAATATTTTACTTAGTTATTTAATTTTCATTTATACATATACATTTTGGGTCTAACCTCTATAATGTAATTTCTTTTTCGTAAGGGTTCAGCTGATAAATATCTGTTTTTTATAAAAGCTTTGTTCACATATTATCTCCCTTTTCTGGAACTTATTTATCGTTTAATTATGTTCCTTTCCAACATTTTTGCAAAAATATTCATAATTATAATTCCGAAACGATGTATATTTTGAGGTTAAGCTGTCATTGCACGTTGCGTTTCCAAACATCACTTTGTTACAAGCATGTGATTACAATGGCGGGATAATGTTACCTGCTTCGCTTGTAATTTGTTACTACTTTGAGTGGGAAATATATTGTCACTGGGTGACCAGCATGGAAGTCACCAGTGACTGGTTTTTTAAATCTTGTTACAATTATGTGACTATTCGGACTAGTAACTGTGTTAGCTGGGTACCGAATTTTTGCCTATAAAAAGATCCATTGAATTTAAAATAAGTTGAGTTCATAATGAAAACTATCCCTTCAATGAAATCTTTTTGACTTAATCGAGTACGTGTTTTTATATTATCCCATCTATTTAAAATTGCCTGTTTAACCAATTCAAGGGGTATATTTGGAAACATTGCAACAACATCCAAAGAAATCATTACATGGTCATAAGGAACAGTTTTTTGAATAATAATTTTTTGGAATTCCCAGCTATTTTAATATTGTATTCGGAAGTTGTAATTGAGTCTTTAAGTATCAAATTAAAGTTTTCTTCTGAAAATTTCGTGGGAGTGTTAATAGTTGAAATAAACAATCTCAATGCATAGCCATCTTTATGAATCTTTCTCAAACCATAACATCTTGCAAGAACTGTGTCTTCGGTATTTATATCAGTCCATCTTATATCCTTTCCCAAAAGTCCTTTCTTTCTCCAATTGTCCAGAATCTTGAAAGTGTCTCTTTTTAATTGTTCCAACGGATTTTCATTCAATAATTCAAAGTTATCACGATTGGAAAGTAAATCCTCCATATCCCTAATATAATCTGATTTCTTCATACAAACTGTAATATTGCCTTTATCAGCATTCATGCAAATTATATCAGGGTTGGTTTTAAGGAAATCTTTTCTTATCCTGAAACCTTCAGAAATTTTACGATCAATACTACTAATGTGGAAACAATTTTTATCAACAAAGCTCTTTGACAAGTGTAAAACATTGTTTTGGAAATCCTGTTGATCTAATATTGGAATTTTGTGTATACTTGATTCAACATCTCTGACTATTTCCATCATTTGTGTCGATTTACTTTTAATCACATGGTTACTAAAACCTTTACCTAATCTGAGAATATCTGTAACTGAATCAGGAATTTGAATATTTGCCAAATTTACAAACCAAGGATCCTTATCTTCTTTTTCAAAAATCTTGTGTAAATTTAAATTTTGCTCTTGAATATTAGTTTGTTGATCAATCAAAATAGAAAGTTTGTTCTCATGTTTTTTATCATCGTTTAAAAATCTTCGTTTAAGGAAAATCTGATGTTTTGAAAGACCAATGATTTCATCTTGTGATAATAATGCTATTCTTTATATTCCCAAATGATCTTGATATTCTTCATATTCCCAAATATTCTTTATTTTCTTTATATTCCCAAATATTCCCTCATATTCCTAAATATTCCGAAGTATTCTTAAATATTCACAAATATTCTGAAATATTATATTTCCCGATTCCTCCCCTGCAGTTTACCTATTGTATTTGTATAGCTTTTTGCCTGGTGCCTTTGCAATTATTATGCAATTATTATAAATTGCACATAAATTGAATAATAATTTACTTGTCATTAATACAAGTTTCAAAGTTATTGACTTCGAATAACTAATTTTAGATTTTTAGTTTAAAATACTTTCAATTCAAAATTGTTTAAGTTTCAATATATATTATTACTTTAATTTAGAAATTGTTTATTGTTTTACTATGCCCGATTATGACGTGGAATTGTTAGGTTTTCTAAATTGATATTATTTAATTTTACGTATCTTTTTTTAAACTCAATAAAGATTTAACGTTTAACTTTTAAATTGTCTAATCTGATTTAAGGAGCCGTGTATAAATTACCTAGTTGAATTTCTAAACAAACAAGATGAATTCTGAATAATAAATGTAATAGTTTATATTTTAACCACGAAAATATTTTTATCTTGAATCAAAAACAGTTGAATTGAAGAAAAGATGAAATTTCTACCAAAAGAGATAAACTTTCAAATCAAAAAGAAAAATTTTCAACAAGAGTTGAATTTTCCACCAAGAAAGATTTTTCAGACAATAAACAAAAAAAACTTCATCCAAAATATTGAATTTTCAAGCCAGAAGGACGAGCCTTGTACAAAACAGTTAATTTTCAACAAAATAGATGAATTTTCTACTAAAATTATGAATCTTCATACAAAAAAATGAATTTTTAAGAAAGTAGTTCAACTTTTAAGGAAGGAGTTGATTTTTCAACCCATGAAGATTAATTTAAAAAAAAAGTGATAGTAGATATTTAAGACAAAATATTTCACATCAACTAATTTTCAACCAAATAGTTGAATTTTCAACCAAGAGGATTATTTTTCTAACAAAAAATATGAATTTTTAACCCAATAGTTGAAATTTCAACTAACAAAGATACATTTTTCACAAAAAATGTAATAGTTACATTTTCAGTGAAAAAATCATTCTTAGCAAAAAAAAAGAATTTTCAACAAGATAATTAAATTTTGAAGTAAAGCAATTAATTTTTCACTAAAATTATGAATCTTCAACTATGAAAATGAGTTTTTTCACAAAGTAGTCCAACTTTCGAACAGATCGTTAAGTGTTCCACCAACTTGTGGCCCTTGCTACCAAATTATTGAATTATCTACCATATCGTTAAATTTTCGAGCCTAAAATAAGAATTTCCTACATAAAAGTTGAACTTTTAACCTGAAAATGTGAATTTTCAACGACAAAATTAATTTTGAACTTGAACAGATTATTTTTTACCAGACAGTTACATTTTTAACCAAAATGGATTAAATTTATACAAAAAGAGAAGAATTTTCGAATAAAAAAGACGAATGTTCTACAAAATAGTTGAATTTTCAACCAAAGAAAAATTTTTTAGTCAAGAAAGAAAAAAATTTCAATCAAATTGTAGAATTTTCGAGCCAAAAAAATTGAATGGACTTTCAACCAAAAATAGTTGGATATTCTTATTGGGTTCTAATAATTCAGTTCAATTCAGTTAAAAATTCATCCTTTTTGTCGAAATTCAACTACTTCGTATAAAATTTACTTGTTTCAAATTCATATTTTGATGGTGAAAAGTCAAATTGAAATTCTTTTGTATGCAAATTAAACTATTTTTTTTTGTTGAACATTTGTCTTCCTGATATAAATTTTTTTTCTGTTTCAGTAGAAATTTCATTCTCCTTGGATAAAAATGCAACTTTCTGGTTGAAAATTCAACAATTTGGTTGGAAAATCATCCTTTTTCTTGAAAATTCAACAATTTCGTATAAAATTTACTTTTCAACTAAAATTCGTATTCTGCTGTTGAAAACTCAAACCAAAATCTTCTTTGGATGAAAATTCAGTTTTTTTAAATTTGTCTTTTCGAATTAAAAATTCATCTAATTTAGTAAAAATAGCATTTCTATTGGAATGAAATGCAACTTTTTGTTTGAAAATTCAACAATTCTGTTATAAAGTAATCCTCGTTGGCAGAAATTCAACTGTTTCGTTGCAAAATCGTCTTTTTGGGTTCAAAATTCAACTATCTTATTTGAAAATTCAATTCTTGTTTAAAATCATATTTTGATGTTGAAAAGTCTAACTGAACTTTTCTTTGGATGAGAATTCAACTTAATTTTTTTAATTTGTCTTTCTTTAATTGAAAATTCATCTACTTTAGTAGAAATTTCATTTTTCTTGGATAAAATGCAACTATTTGGTTAAAAATTTAACATTTTTTCAAAAAGTCATTTTTTTTGTTAAGAATTCAACTGTTTTGTTGAAAATTCCTCTTTTTGGGTTAGAAAGTCTGTATGCCGTTATGATTTTCTTGTTCTAAAAATTTGTTTTTTTTCCGGTGAAAGGAGAAATGATTTTAATATTGCATATTGTTCAAAAAGTAATTTCAATTTTTTTTAAATTTATTGAACAAATACAGTTATAAAATATAAAAATTGTCAACAGATACAATTAAAACCTGATAGTATAGAACATACTCATTTCGGTCTCAAGAAGTAATAAAAGTGTTTGTCTTCTTTCACCTTCACGACGAGTGGAAAAGAGCAAACAAAGATTATGTGATTACGGAACGAATATTCACGTACCACTACTTACTGTTTGAAGAAATCTATCCACCTTAGCTTCTATGTTAGAGAATTTTAAATTATTGCTAAATTTTTTTAATTTATTCTGCCGTATAAAATGGAGTCTATTATTGAAAATATTTTTTATAAATTTAATTATTTCGCATTTTTAAACACAAAAAATTCAAGATGATTACAAAACTCATGGCAAACAACTTGAGAAAATATGTTTGACAGGACTTTCAACTTATTATTTCTTATTATAAATAATTTGACATATATGATAAAAGAAGCTTTCCTGCAAATAACAAAATGCGATGGGTATAAAATTTAACTCCAGCTTCCTGAGATTTGAAAATAAATATATATTTTAAAAAAATATCCATTCCCCACTTTTCACTTTTCAGAAATTCGATTCCCTTTGCACAACTCCTTAGTTCTAGAAGAGTTCTCGAGTTCCACAAAAATACTTCCTTTTTCTTTATTATGTAATACATTCCTTGAAATCCTTTGAATTTCATAGACAACGAACACAGACTGTTGAAGCACCTGTAAAACGACTAATCTCCTTGAAATATAAAGAATATCCCTTAAAAATGTATTAAAATCTTTCCAATCCATGATAATCTTTTCTTTGATGACATACTTGAAAATTCGTGAAAATACTTTGGTATCTCTTGAATTAAAATCCCGTGACTTCTTCTGAAATTTGATAAATTCTTTAAAATCCCTTAAAATTCCTTGAAATGCCATAACAATTTTCAAATCGCTAAAAATATTTTAAAATTCTTCTGCATCCCATGAAATCACATAAAATCTAGTTAAGCTCCCTGAAGTTCCTAAAAATCCTGTGAAATCCCTCGTAAAATTGAGATTCTTTCTAAAATTGTACCTTCTTCAAACCTTCGAAATCGTTTCGACTCGTAATCATTTGGGATTGTTCGAAATTGTAAAAATTAAGAAATTTTTCAGAAAAACTGCTGCTATTTTATCAGTTTCTAACTTTTTTCTTCAGATCATTTGATAGATTCAGAATTTTATCCACAGAGAAACCACGAGGTTTCTTCAAAGCATATACATTTTTTTTCTTTGTTTGCATTTTTATACATGAGACAGAAAATTATATGGAGAGCGATGTTCATCTCTGTTTTTACACATGTTGCAATATTTAATTATTTTGAAGGTTCAATGGAGAATAACTACAGCAAATATGGAAAAATTAGAGATCTGGTATCAATAATCTTCCTCATTCCACTCTATTTTTTTGAAGAATAAATAAAGCGTGTCATTTTATAGATGATAAAAGTTAGTATATATAGCGACCATTTATCAAGTCACTCTTCATACGCAGTTCTTCAAAAATCAGTTTACTCTTCTACTTCTGTGCCATCGTGACTATTGAAAGAAAATGGAGATTACTTTTGCCACTCTACGTCTCACGTTCCTCGGGTTTCTTTACTTCAAGGGTAAGTTTCATGCAATTTTATAATTATTATTTATAACAAAAATTACATATGGTTTCAAACATGTTTACTTGAAAGTATCCAGTTTGAGTTGTACATTCCTGAACTTTCCAAACATCCAAGTTCTCTCAATTGCACAATAAAGAGAATTTAAGAAATATTTTCCAATTTCAAATCCTCTGGCATTAAATTTTGTCATGTTAATGAAATATTTATAGTCTTGACGTAATAAAAGTGATACTCATTGGAAGCTTCTTGATTTGAATAAGTTTCATTCTAAATACTTCAAATTAAGATACTATCTCAAAATAAAACATTCAAAATTATAACAAGTTGAAAGCACTAGCTTCAAAAATAAAAACCATGAACAATTGCACAATACCTTTCCTAAACCTTTTTTTATAAAATATTAAATGAAATATTTGATTTTCGAAAGTGTGCTTACTTTAAAAACTAGTGCAAAGTTAAACTTGAAAAACTGGGTCTTCCCATTTTCTCGAGAATTATTAATTTTAGAAAAAACATGTAAAAATATTTTTCAAAGCAATTCTCATTTTCGTAATTTTAATATTTTGATGGATGCCAATTTTCTGTACGTATCAGGATATCTTAACCGTCTCTAAACATTTCTACATTTCTTTATTTGCTATTCCACAGGAGATAACGCATATCTAACAGACACCTGCTTTCAACAAAGTATTATTTTAATACCTCCTTCCCCCTCCTTTCGCTTCCCCCACTTCCTTTTGCATAACTTCTCCTCACCATCGCCTGCTTCTCCGCTGCTCACTTCCCCACCAAAACATCTACTTGTATGTTTGACCTCTACTTCCACTACCTCCCTACTTCTTCACGCCACCCCTACACCTCCTTTCCTACTTCCCAACTCATCATCCTCTACTACACCTCCCCCTGCTTTTCTACTCACCTCCACTTCCCCTTTCTTACTCCTTCCTATTTTCCTCCACCGCTCAGTTCGCCACTATAAAACCAAACTTCTCTTCTTCACCTTGGCTTCTACTACCCACGTACTTCTTCACACCTCTTCTCCTACTACCCAACTCAACATCCTCTACTACACCTCCCCCAACTTTCTTACCCATCCCCAATTCACTACCACTTTTCTACTCCTTCCTACTTCTACTCACCCCTACTTCACCGCTCACTTCACCCTAATTCCCCTCATTGACCCTCTTATTTAATTCCCCACTACTATCCTCTTGGGAAAAAAGTAGGATGGACCCAGAGTGGGGCAAAAAATGTTTTGCTTGACTAGTGCTTACAATTTTGATCCGCTTTCAGCATTTTTGTGATAAATGAATTTTTATAAGAGCCGGTTTTTAAAGTGTTTTTTTATTTAATAACAAAGCTGACATTTCATTTTTATATTTTAAATAAACAACTGTATTCGTTTTACACTCTTTAAATTCATGTAAAACATCATACAATCTTTAAAAGCAGATTTCGTCTTTCAAATGGAACCAAGTCAGGTGACATCATTTATTATTTAATGGAATTGATTTTATAAATGAATACAAATTTTCATCAATTTTCAACCAGCACATATTGACTTTTTGACAGAATGCACTATAAATAACATCCTCATGTTATTTTATCTATGAGCCACAATTGCTTTTTCATTACAAAATTTTACAAAAAAATCCGCAATTTTGTCATTTTTGAAGAGTGAGCAACTGTTTCTCAAAACAATTTAAATTTTACTATCTATGGTAGCTCTAACTGCACTGCTTATATTTTTGGAAGTACAGGTCTCTTCATCCTGTATTTTTTAAAATTTTTGCAAAGAAATTAAAAATGTCACCTGACAAAGTCTCCCAATAAATAAGGTCCTTTCTGAGTCATTACCAGTGGATATACTAAGAAAGCGATATTCATTGGTTGATAGTAGTCAAGTTTTTAATTTGTTTATAAAATTGATAGAAATAAACAATAATTATTGTTCGATAAAGTATCATAAGGGAAAGATTTTCCCAAGCAGTTTAAAATGGATTTCATTGAACAAAGAAAATCTACCGGTACAAAATTGACGAACATTTGTCTTTTTATCACATACATCTAAACAATTAACAATTGTAACCAGGTATTAAAAAATTATACATATTATTTATTTTCCACAGATTTTTACTGAATTTTGTTAAATGAACGAAATCTTTAGAACGCGAAATGGCCAAGATATGCAATTGTTTATTTAATTTGTTTATGACATTACCAATAACTTTGAATTTGAAAAAAATTGTGACTAAGAATCATTTTTACGTGTATCCCGAACAAAGAATTAAAAAATACTATACATCGAGAACAAACGGAAATGCAATAAAAGTTGTATAAATTTATGAAAAAAATACGTAAAGCACATGATGAACAAATTTGTATCACTTAAGATTGACTTAACTTATGAATGAACTTCGCGTTTATAAGTCAAATTTTTTATTGCATTTGATCTTACTTACATTTTTTCCCTTGATGTTAAGTTTGAACATGAAATTCTGATATGGAATCAACATAAAATTTTAAGTAGTTATCGCAGAATTTGTGTTTGAAAAATCGGAAGTCGACAGTGAAATTTGATCTAAATTTGGAAAAAACTCTGAGAAAGTAAAACAGAAATAAAAACCTAAATACAGAAAATAGAAAATGTATTTTCAACTAAAAAATATTAACTTTTAACGAAACATGGAATAGTTAAATTTTCAGATGTAAAATTTAGTTTCAACAAAAAAAAAACAACGAATTTTCCACAAAATAGTTAAATTTTCAACCAAAGAGCTGAATTTTCAATCAAAATTATAAATCTTCAACTGGGATAGTTAAATTTACAGTTCAAAATAAATTTTTTAACCAAAAACGATGATTTTTAAACAAAATAGTTCAATTTTCAACCAAAAGAGATGAATTCTCAAAGACAAATGTAATAGTGGATACTTCAATCAGGACCGATTTTTATTGTAATCTTAATTTTTCACCAAAAAAAAAAAATGAAATTTCAACAAAATGCATGAATTCTCAACTAAAAAAGACAAATTTGCGACGAAAATGAAATAGTTGAATTTTCAGTTAAAAAAAAAGTATTTTTCTTTACCAAAAAACAAATTTTCAACGAAAACATTTTTAAATATAATCAAGAATCTTCAACCAGAAAAGTGAATTTCACAAAAAATAGTTCTACTTTCAACCAATTAGTTGAATTGTCAACCAATAGATTAATTCTCTACCAAACAAATTTTTCAACAAAATACATGAGTTTTTAAAGAAGTAGTTTAATTTTTAACAAAGAAAAAACATGTCAACCAAATAGTGAAATTTGTTTCTTTTTTGGTTGAAAATAAGTTTTCGAAAATTTAACTATTACATTTTTGTTTGTGAATCTATCCTTTTTTTTTATTGAAAATTTGAAAAAAATTCTTCTCTTTGATCGAAAGTTTACCTATTTCGTTGAAAAATCGCTACTTCTTGGTTGAAAATTTATTCTTAAACTTGAAATTTACCCTTTTTTATTCTATGAGTGATAATTTTGCAAGTATTTTTGAAATAATTTCGTATTGTTCAAAGAATTATTTAATTTTTAATTTTTCCTATAAATCATGATAAATCAATATTTTTTGGGATTAATGACACAAGAAGTGAATATCGCGAATAATACTTTTTGTTTAAGGCATTTTTTAATTGAATGAACAATTTATATTGCTTTAATTTTTGTTGTCATTCCAAATTATGAAAATTTCGTATTTTCTGGAAATGATGACACAATTGACGAATTTTAGGATAATATTTTTGGTTAAAAGCGTTTTCCGATTGTTTGAACAATTTCCATTTGTTTACACTTTTTCCCACCAAATCTTGATTAATGAACGATACGAGTAATATTTTTGGTTTGAGGCATTATTTAATGTTTAAACAATTAGTAATCATTAATTTCTGACCTTTTTTAAAAGGTGAAGAAAATGCTAGTTTTTCTAATCTCTTTATATCATGTCGCTTATTACAAAGAAGTTATACCTCAATTGTTCAAATAATTATTATTTGCTTAAACAGTTTTTTTCATTATATTACAAATACACAAATTAATTTTCTCATTAATGCCAGAAAAAAAGGAACCATTCACAATATACCAAAACAAATTGTTTAAGCAAAAAATAGTTGCTTGAACAATCGAGGTACAATTTCTGAAAGATACAATATTTTTATAATGACCGACATAGTTCAAAAAATAAAAACTAATAATGGTTTAGTGAACAATTTAATAATGTCTTCAAGAAAAAATACCAATCCTGACAACCATTAAGTATGAAATTACTTAAAGAAAGTTCTAATTTTTAGGTAGTTAAAATGGTAAAAAATTAAACAAATGGAAATTGTTTGGATAGTTACAGCATGTCTTCAAAAACAAATATTCATCCTAACACATTCATTTGCTAAGAAAAAGATTTAAACAAATATAAATTGTTTGACAAATTAAAAGTGCCTTAATGAAAAAGATCATATCATATCATTAATTCCAAAAAATATTGACTTTTGATGATTTACATCTGAAAGTAAAAGTTTTGACAAATAGCAATTGCTGAAAACTTCTAAAAGAGCCTGTCTCTGGAACAATACAAAGCGATTGAGTTAGTTTGAAAGGCCCAAGAGTACCTCTTAATATTGGAGATTTTGAAAAAATCACAGTTTTCAAAGTTTCTTGTATCTGAAGATTTCCTTTTGAAACCCTGAACAAAATCGTGGGCTCTCATTTCGATATGTAGAAACAGATTTTTTCAGCTATAATGACAAACTAAAAAAAAGTTTTTTTAGGGCTTACCTCATCAATAGTATACAAAAACTTCATGAATGTAAATTTTTTTTCTACAAAATCAGGTGCTGCTTCATTTCTCGTCGAGGTCACTATGAATGATGACTCCATTCATTGGGGTCCCGTCGACTCATATAGGTCAGACTTCCCTTGGATACAGACACCAACAGCTGAAGTCCATTCCAATTATGAAGTTTTACTACACTTGGATTATCAAGAATATTTTCAGGTGAAAGGCCACCTCGAACAAGTTGAACAAGCTAATCCTAGGACAGTTGAAGAATTAAGGCTCGCGGGTAGATCCGATGGTCATCATCCAAAGAATGCTAGGATACTTGTCGGGAAGTATTATACAGCATCCGAATTCAGGCCCTACCAAGGTGAAGATCCACACTTACGTCAGAAATTCCACATGTTTATAACAGTAGAAGGAACTAACATTGTCTTATGTGCACCGCTACAAATGGAAACCTTTGCTCGCTCACACCTACATCCACAAACTAGGGCTAGATCGCAAGGAAGAAATGGGTAATCAGATTAGATTAGATTATTTCTCAAGTACTGTATGTACTGTTGAACATGCATTGTTTTGAAAATTCGTTTTGTTTTAGTTGTAGATTCATCATTTATGTTTAAAATTCATATCTTCGCGTTGAAAATTGAATTGATTTGTAGACAATTTCATCTTTAGACTTTAAACTTCAATAATTTGGCTGAAAATTAACTGTTCTTATGTAGTTTGTTGAAAATTTTGTTGCAAAACTCTGACCAGAACTAAAGAATTATGCAAAGACGAAGCTCCAGGGGAATTTTCAAAGAAATTTGGATGTATTAATTATTTTTAAAGATATTTCACTTTTTATGCCCAAAATTCGATTTTTCAGCATGTCCATAGACCTATATCCTATGCTTTTCAATTGTTTCTTCTAAAATTTGTTGGAAAAATTTGCTAAATGAAGCTCCAGGGCTCTTTGATAGGAAAGTTCGACTCAATAACTGTTTCCAGAGATATATCACTTTTTATTTATTAAATAAATATATCTATAGATATTGAATTTTTTATATCCAAAATTTTTGATTTCTTAGCATTTTAGTCAACCTGCGATAGGCAGTGTCTTTATTATTAAATAGTTACTTTATTCAATTAATGATTAGTTGTGTTAAAACGTGTGTTATTGGACTTCATATTAAGGGTTTTTTCTTATTATCCAGCAAATGATAAGTGGATAAAGTCCACTTGTAATTGCCCCCTCCGTATAATAATAAGTAACTGACATGATAATCATATTTTGTTATAATATAAATATCAAAACGAATTATATGTATTTTACATTGTGTTGGGTATTAAATATTCTTATTACTTTGAAACGAGTGTTTGATTTAATTATAATTTTCATTTAAAAAGAAGTAGAACCTCACTAAAAACATCTACCGCACATAGCACACCCATACTTATATCCTTGGCTATTAATCTCAGTTGCGAGAAACGGTAGCACCAGCGCTGCACACCGACCAAATGCGGAACTAATGCTCTCGATGGGCCTGCGCGGCTGAAGAAGCATTAGTGGAGGGAAATTCAAATTAGTACCCACATTGTTAAAAATGTTTGGAATTCTCCAACACTTCTACAATACAAGCGTAAGGCAAAATTGCAAACACGGTATTGGAATTCCGAAACTGCAATACATGTATTGTAAGCGGCGTAAATCGTGAAGTCACCGTCGAGAATTCCAATACATGTATTGTAGCGTTTATATCGCTGCATGATCCGTTGCATTTGAAAACTACAACATTATGTATTCTACCGTTACCCTACATTTCGGAAATAAACTTCCAATACATTTAGTGGCAGTTTTATGCGAAAATTTTTAACAGTGCAGATAACTTTGGAAAGAATATGATTATGTTGCAATTCTACACACAATTTAAGGGGCCAAGATGAAAGATCGAGTTCGTCAGCCAGCATTTTTTGACCAATGGTACTGGTTTTAACTATGGGAAAAGTAACCAAAAATTCCATTTTGCGGTGAAACTATGCAACATACGAAAAAATAACATGAAAAATAGAAAAATAAAATTTTTGGGGAAAACGACACAAGCTATGAAAAAAATGAACAGACTAAAGTTGTTCACCCGGAAACAGGCTAAAAGTTTTTCATAAATTTTTTACAAATTAAATGTTTAAAACATGCACAGTATTCAAATTAAATTGAAACGTAATATATGTTGACTTTATTAGATGCAGCTGAATTAATAGAATCGTTAAATTATTTTCTTATTGCACACTTCTACAATACAAGCGTAAGGTAAAATTGCAAACACGGTGTTGGAATGACGAAATTGCAATACATTCATTGCAAGTGCTGTAAATCGTGAAGCACCGTCGAGCATTCCAATACATGTATTGTAGTGTTTATAAATCGAAAATTGTGCACAAGGAATTAACGGAATTCATGGAATTCATTAAACTAAAGGAATTCACGAAATTACTGGAATTCACGAAATTTATGGAATTCACTAAATTTATGAGACTCACAGAATTCATGGAATTCATAAAATTCATGGAATTCACAAAATTCATGGAATTCACGAAATTTATGGAATTCACGGAATTCCTGGAATTCGCGATATTATTGGAATTCACGGAATTCACGGGATTCATGGTATTCACGGAATTTATGGGATTGACGGAATTCACGGAATTGATCGAATTCGGGGAAATCACGGAATTTATGGTGTTCAAGAAGTTCGTGCCATCCAAGTAATTCACGGAATTCAAGGAATTCATTGAATTTACGAAATTCACTGAATTAACGAAATTAATGGAATTCACAGAATTCATGAAATTCACTGAATTCACGGAATTCTCGGTATTCACGTTCCACGAATTCCTTGAATTACGCGAATTCATTGAACTCCATGAATTCTTTGAATTCTCTGAATTCATTAAATTTTCACAAATTCCTTGAATTCTGTGAATTCAATGAATACCATGAATCGGACGAATTTTTTAGATTTCGTGAATTCCGTGAATTCATCAAAATCCATGAATTCCTTCAATTCCACGCATTCATTAAATACCACGAATTCCTCGAATTTCGTGAGTTTCGTAAATTCCTTAAATGTGGTGAACTTCATGAATTCCACGAATTCCTTGAATTTCGTAAATTCCGCGAATTCTAGGAATCCCGCGAATTCCGTGATTTTCTTCAATTCCTTGAAATCCTTGAATTTCGTGAATTCCTTAGATTGCGTGAATTCTGTAAATTCCGGGAATTCCTTGAATTCCATCAATTCCTTGACTTCCTTAAATTGCGTGAATTCCGTAAATTCCGTCAATTCCATAAATTCCATGGATTCCGTGATTTCCTTCAATTCCTTGAGATCCTTGAATTCCGTGAATTCCATGAATTCCTCGAATTTCGTGAATTCTTTAGATTTCGCGAAATCCATAAATTTAGTGTATGTATGTATGTATACCATTAAGCCATTTCCCTTTCAGCGTAGGCGTGACACTAACCGATTCGAGTAGTGTTTCTAGGTTAGTTTCTTGTAGTAAATAACTACAAGTGTGGGCTCACCACACCCACGATGTGCCAACAGCACTCAGTTTTCTCGAATGGTCACCCATCCAAGCACTAACCGCGCCCAACGCTGCTTAACTTCAGTGATCTGACGAGAACTGGTTTTTTCAGCGTGGTATGGCTGTTGGCCAGTGAATTCCGCGAATTCCATAAATTCCTTGAATTCCATGAATTCCGTGAATTCCATTATTTCCGTGAATTCTACGAATTCCTTGAATTTTATAAATTCGGCCAATTTCGTGATTTCCTTTAATTCCATGAAATCTTTGAATTCCTTGAATACTATGAATTTCATGAATTTCATGAATTCCGTGAATTCCGTGAAATCATTGAATTCCGTGAGTTCTGTGAATTCGATGAATTCCTTGAATTCCATGAATTCCTTGAATTTCGTGAATTCCATGAGTTCTTTTAATTCCATGAATTCCGTGAATTCCATGAAATCTGTTAATTCAATGAATTTCCTGCATTCCATGAATTCCGTGAATTTGTTGAAATCCTGATATTCCGTGAATTTCTTGAATCAATGTTTTTTAATATTATTGTGCTCATCCTAAAGCTATTTTTCTGAGAGAATTTTCGAACACAGAGCAAGAACTTGAAGTTGGAAAAATTTTAAAACAGCTTATCTGTAGGCAATTAAAAATAAAAATTAAATAAACATATATTCTAGGGAACTTCAATAGAAACTTTATGGTTATATCCTGCATATATTTACAAACTAGAAAAAAAGCTTTGAAATAAGCCCGAGAACATTAAAAGATATTGATTATTACGAAAGTTATTGAAAATTTAAGAAAACATTAAAATTTACACTGTTTTTGCAATAAGTCGAAAAAAAATGTATTACTAGACTTGATAATAAAAAATTCAGCCAAAACTCAAAAGAATTAGCCATTCTTACCGAAGTTTTAAGAAGTTTAAATAATAACAGAAATTCTGTGTTTTGTCTAGGAAAAAGACTAAAATAATGGTCTCTATCCCGTTACGATTCTCTTATTTCCAACATTTTTTTTTTCGGTGGAAGGAGAAATGATTTTAACATTGCATATTATTTAAAAAGTAGGTGATATCAACGTGAATTAACGATTTGTGCATTAGCTGCGATCATATTGAAAAAAGTAAGTGAAAATAAACGAATTTGTAATTTACCAATGTTTAAGAACTGCAATAGATCAAAGTAAATAATCTCAAGCAGGTGAGTGTTATCGATATTTCTACAGTATTTTCGTTGTGATTTAAGATGTCACATCGATTTGAATGCAAGTTATGAAACATCACATTCTCTTGATGCACCGATAATGGTCGTGAATTCCGGTTGTGGGCACTTAAACGTAACCGGTTGTGGGCACATTTATTTTTCATTCAAAGCGTCTGTTTGAGTTGAAAACTGTCAGATATCATCATTCATGCCGACATAACATATTCCATTAACATTTTAACGTATTTTAGTTATTATTTATGTTACGTATTTCAGCCATGCCAGCTCCGAAGAAGTCAACTATCTAAGACAAATACATTTTTTTTGCCACTAAAGGCCTTTGAAATTAATAAACCTTGAAATTCTTTAGAATTTGTTGCGTTTTCCTTCAACCATCCCCATTCCAAGCGAATTTTTGAAGGTTGCCCACAACCGGTTACGATTTTTTTGGTGCCAAAAATGACGATTTCACAAAATTGGTCGTAAAATTTTTCTAGTTGATGGAATCAATGTACTGCCTGTAGCAAAAAGTTAGCTAAGGCCCCTAGATTTCCAATGATATTCATATTTTCGCACAATATTGACTCAAACGAAAATTATGGGTCAAAAACAAAACTGTGCCCATAACCGGAGACTCTCCCCTACAGTTATTAAATACAGAAATTCTCAGCAGATACAATTAAAGCCTGATATTAAAGAAAATATTCATTTTTTGTCTCAAAAAGCATTAAAATTGTTTGCCTTCTTTCACCTTCACGACGATTTGCTAAATTTTTTTTACTTGATTCTGCCGTACTAGAAAAGCTTTTCTGCAAAAACATTCGATGCGTATAGAATTTCACTCCAGCTTCCTGAGGTTTGAAAATAAATATATTTTCGAAAAATAGCCATCCCCCACTTTTCATAAATTCGATTTCCTTTGCATAATTCTCTAGTTCCAAAAGAGTCCTCGAGTTTTACAAAAATACAATTTAAGAACATAAAAACATAAAAGTTACTAAATTTGGATGGTTTAAAATTTTGTTTAAATAGTTTGTCAAGAGTTTCAGGTGTTTTGAAATTTATATATTTCTTTTAATATATAACGGGGGCCCCCCATTGCCGAGAAAAGTTCTACACAAAATCTTATAACACTTTCAAGTCAACGCTACATACAAAAAAATACGATGCTTTGAAGCTACCTACACAAATTCGAAAATTTGGAGAATCATGTTATCTTCTCGTTTACATTTTGGCTTCCTTATACTTTGCTATACTTGAAAATACAGTAAATCACAATAAAGTACAACAATAGGAGAATTCTAATTTGTCGTTACAATTTGTAATTAAAGAGTGGCAGTACAGAAATAGATAATCAAGATTTTGATGCAATAATTTAACAAAGTTTTGTAAATGAAATTTCAACTTAGCAATAATGTATGTCTTAGCTGCGATCTTCAATGCTGACTTTCTCGGAAGAGAATCATTATTTTTAATCTTTTTTACTCTCAAAAAATACGTGCGACATCTTATCTTGTGCATTGAGTAAAACTGTATGATTTGTAACATTGTTTGAAAAATATTCATAGTTATCACAGGAAAATCAAATTTTAAGGAAGAACTTTCAGTGAATTTGAAGATTTAGAGAAACTTGAAGTATATTCATTACTATTTATAAATTTGACCAAATTCGCGCTCAGGAAGGATAAGCGTATAAAAATGTGAATTTTTCTAGAAACAATCTATGCACCTTTAGATTCTGATTTCGTATCTTGGAAGCCAGAAAAAAATATTCTGTATTCATTAAGTCAAGATAGAAATAGGTCAATCTGCTATGAACTCTGTTCCAAAACTACTACATTTTCATCGGAATAAAAAAAATTTCTCTGAATGAAAAAAATTTTTATTTTACGAAAGCCAAACTGTGAAAATATATTGAGTAATTCTGTAGTGATTGCAGGCAACTGTGTATTAGTGAACTTTTCTTGTCGATTGCTCATTTAAATATATAAAACAATGTGAAAGAATTATAATATTCAATAAAATAAAAATAAATTGTGTACACTGAGCAAAGAATTCCCGTGTAGTTCGGGTTCACACCGCAATAGTTCGGGTGCTTTCTTTTTTTTCTGTTTCACACGAAGGTTTGGCGCGCTTGCACTACTGAGACGTGCGATCACCCCAACCATTCGGGTGCTTACCTCAAACAGCAGCGGCCGAAGTGGTGGGGCGCCCGCCCGAATAGTTGGGGATCTTGCACGAATGATTCGGGAGATTCGAATCGTCAATCGCGTTGGATGTTGCGCGTTCGACGTTTGCGCATGTTCGCTAATGATTTGATTTTTCGACTCATGTGCAAGCAAAGAATAATGTTTTATATTTCTCTTACCTTTGTTAATGATTATCCAAAGAAAAACCAGATAACTAGTTACACTTTATTCCACTGACATCTCGCACATGAACAATAAAATCGACATAAACTAGAAACAGTGACATTCGGGCAGAGCCTTATGTTCATCAGCTGCGGCCATTAGCGAACATGCGCAAACTTGGAACGCGCAACATCCAACGCGGTTGACGACTCGAATCTCCCGAATCATTCGTGCAAGCTCCCCAACTATTCGGGCGGGCGCCCCACCACTTCGGCCGCTGCTGTTTCAGGTGAGCACCGGAATGGTTGGGGTGATCGCACGTCTCAGTAGTGCAAGCGCGCCAAACCTTCGTGTGAAACAGAAAAAAAGAGAAAGCACCCGAACTATTGGGGTGTGAACCCGAACTACACGGGAATTCTTCGCTCAGTGTAGCAACTAGCTTTTACTTTTTTTAGCGGAAATAAGATAAGTGTGTGAATGATTCTTGTTTTTTCCATTTTGAAGCAATAATTTGTGTTAACATATATATGTTGGTGGAGGTGACGTAGCCTATTTACAACTTTCATGATTTTATAGCCTTCTTATAGTTTTAATAGAGTTGAAAATGTTCTAATCAATATATTCAGCTCTAGATAAATTAATATATTCTCACTTATTGTAAATAATTTAAAGTTCTCCGTCATGGAATTAGTAAAACTGGTTTCTAATTGTTTTAACGACCACAGGAAATATATGCAAAATGCCGAAAATTAATAAACTGGCGTCTATTTTCCTAAAAATTAAAATTTTTGTTTTTCAAGAAACATACGCAAAAAGGAAAAAGGCCAAAAGTAAAATTTGTATATGTCGATAGTTCTACAAAAACTTCTTTTCTACTAAAACTAACATAAATGATGTATCTTCAATGAAAAAAAGTAAATTTTCGACCAAATAGTTAAATTTGCAACCACGCAAATGAATTTTCAACCAAAAAAATTGAATGTCCACGAAAAACATTTTCAAGGAAAATGAAATATAGTAAAAATTTTAGTTGAAGAAAAATAATCTTTAATAAAAAAAATAATAATTTTTAAGCAAAGAAATTAACATTTAATCAAAAAGAATCATTTTTACCAAAATCCATTAATTTTCAACCAAATGTTTCAATTTCTGACGGAATTTTCAACCAAAAAAGTTAATTTTGTACCAAAAAAAGACAAATTTTATACAACATAGATGCATTTTCAACTAAAGAAAATAAATTTAAAAAAAAAAGAATCGTTTAATTTTCATTTAGAGAAATAATTGTCTGAGCAAATAAAATAAATTTTCAACAAAATAGTTAAGTTTTCAATGACACAGATGAATTTCCAACCAAAAAAATTAAAAGCCCATAAAACAAATTTACAAGGAAAATGAAATATAGTAAAAATTTTAGTTGAAAAAAATGATCTTCAATTGAAAAAAAATTATTTTTCAAGTAAAGAAATGAAATTTCAATCAAAAAGATTACTTTTTACCAAAATCCATGAATTTTCAACCAAATATTTCAATTTCTAATGGAATTTTCAACAAATTGGTTAATTTTGTACCAAAAAAAGACAAATTTTTAACAAAATAGATGAATTTTCAACTAAAAAAAATAATTTTGAACAAAAAAAAGAATCATTTAATTTTCAGAAGAGAAATAATTTTCTAAGCAATTAAAATATATTTTCAGCGAAATGGTTACATTTTCAACCAAACAAATAAATTTTCTACCAAAAATATCAAATGTCTATAAAAACATGTTTACAACAAATATAGTTACACGTTTAGTTAAAAAAATTAATTTTTAATTTAAAAAAACTGATTTTCAACGAAAGAAATGAATTTTCAGCCCAATATTTTAATTTTTAATTGAATTTTTTATCTAATAGTTGCATTTTCAACTAAAAAGATGAATTAGTCACCAAGCAGAGTAATATTCTACCAAAGAAGACAAAGTTTCAACAAAATACAGAAATTTTCAACAAAATAGTGAAGAATGTTCAATAGGGTGATCCACAATTGTTTTTTTTTTCAATTTTCATGCATATCGCTCAGAAATTTTCTCGAATCATCAAAAAAATTAATCGACTTTTTTTGTTAGAAAAAAAAGGCATTTAGATTCATAATTGTTCATAATTATTTTTTTCATTGACAAAATATGACTCTCGCTTCGCTCGCAAGTTTGAGCGCGCCTAGGGCGCGCAACTGTTGGTTCTCGCGCTTCGCGCTCGATAATATGTTTACTTCGCGCTACGCGCTCGGTCTTTGTACTAACCTACATTTACGCAAAAACCATTGACAATTAAATGTATAATCATCGACAATTGTAATTTGGTGATTGTGAATTCTCTTTTGTTAAAGCTCCTTCGGCTTTAACGAACACATTGCCATCACGTATCTCGTGCTTCGCACTGGAATAAAAATCGTCCAAAACGGAAATTTTTCTAAATTATGTTAAACTTTGATATGTCAAATGTATATTATATTAATTTCTGTATTCCTGTTCCGAACTGCTCATTCAGATATAGCAAAATAAAGCACAAATTGTGAAGCAAAGCAATTTTGGAATTTCGATACAGTTTTTTCAACATTAAAAGGGCATTCTTTACCCTCTTCTCGTATTAATGAAATTTTGGCTATAATAAAGACGAATAGTGAGAAATGTATACTTCATCTGCGAAACCTAACCCACGTACCTTCACTGTTTCGAGATCTACACCTTCTTCTTCGAAGAGGGCCATTCTTATGTTAGCCCCACGATTTTCCGCTCAACAGATTTTCCATCACTTAACTTTTTTTCTAATAATTTATAAACAAAGCTTTGTTCTTGAAAATAAACAGCAACATTTTGTAGTCACCTAAATTCTCGATCCAACAATATGTAATAAGTTGTCAAATAAATTGTTTTTCAATTGAAAGTTGACTTCAAAAAAAGTAACGGCTTAGCCCCACTCTCCCCCAATTTCAAGGCCTAATCCAACATTCATTAGTTTTAGCACAATAGGCTGTGAATAAATAATGGGTCGTCGTACGAACAAATAATACGCAAGAGAAAGTTTTATTTTGTGTCAGTAATCAATAAAAAAATGTCAGAGAAATATATTTTGCTAATCGGGCACGAGAAAAATAAGTATCTACTTGAGCGCTTGAAGAAGTACATTTTGGTTTTAAGATTTCTTGCTCTCTGAATCAAAATGAGTGAGACTTGAATAATTTCCTAATTCAATTGTGAAGAACTAGTTGCTTAGTAGAAAGAAAATTATTTAGAAATGTATATAATAATAAATAATAAATTTGCAATTAAGGCATGCGAATTTTCGATTTGAAATAATATAAAATTGGAATTTTTTAAATGAAATAATTACAAATTGAGATCGTTTACAATAAATATAAAGGAACTTATTATATTTCACGGTTACGATTTCATAAAAAATTGTTAATTATAAGGCAAGAATAAAAAATCTGCCTGCTGCGCGGGCACATTCTTATGGCGTATCGACAACTGTAATTTGATGATTGTGAACTCTCTTTTGTTAAAGCTCTTTCGGCTTGAACGAATACACTCAAATGTATATTACATTGATTTATGTACCTTGGCCTGGGATTGCTTATGGACATTGCAAAATAAAGTACAAATTTTATTTGTCATGATTACTTTGATATTTGTTCCTTATTTTGCACTAAATTTTATCCTGAGCTTCCTTGAAAATTTCATATCATTTCAATAAACGTATATTATCACAATTCATAATATGCATTGGTATTAAAACGGACGTATTTTCATTGTCTTGTTTCTACAATTGAAAAAAAGTGCGCATCCTATTAAAAAAAAAAAAACAATTTTGTTATTATACATTTTATTGAAACTTGTGTCGTTTCCCATAAATTTAATTTGTTTTTTATTTTTATTTTGTTAAATTTGTAAAGTGGTTTTAAAAAGATTTGTAAACGTACTTGAGGCACTTTGATTTTAAATGTATTTTTGTAACAAAAGTTTATAAAAAAATTTGTAGACCTTTTTTGGTTGAACAACTTTTGTCTACAAATTTTTTGGGTACAAATTTTATAAAAATCTCATACCTTCTCTGATGAGAATGTAAAAAAATTAGTTCAGGTGCATGACACTGAAATCATCAAGAACAGGCATCATGAAAAAGTGAGATATCTAATCTTGTGCTGAAGAAGGAAAAATGATAACTTTTTTTCTGGCTTCTTTTGATCTACTTTTCAAATATAGTTTTCCTAAGGAACATAACCTTTGAATTTCACAGTTGAAGGGAAAAGACTTATTTATTTTATTGTCTTCTTACTTTATTAATTTATTCTGTGTTTGGGGTGGGATAAACTAAAATACTGACCTTTATCCCGTTATGATTCTCTTATTTTTAACATTTGTTTTTCCTTGGGCGAAAGGAAAGAAGATTTCAGTATTGCATATTATTTAAAAAGTAATTTCAATCCTTGACAAATTTATTCAATAAATACAGTTAGTGAATATAAAAATTCTTAGCAGATACAATTTAAGCGTGACGGTATAGAAAATGGAAGATGAGTGGAGAAGAACAAACAAAGGTTCTCTTCCGAATTTCAGCTATACTTTTTAAATGAAGCAATTCGAATTTCGATTTGAAATAATATAAAATTGGAATTATTTTAAATTATTTAATAAACTGAGAACGTTTACAATAAATATAAAGGAACTTCTTATTATATTTCACGGTTACGATTCAAAAAAAAGTTGATGTTTTACCAAAAAAAATATTTTTCTTGGATAACAAATTTCGAGATTTTGCTTTTCACAGTAATTTTTGCAATAGACAATTTTTCAAAATAATTTAAAGAATTTCAAACTCTAAATGCTGAATTTACTGATCAAGGATGTTTCAAATCATGTTAATTTTTTGAAAGTAAAGATTCCCAGAATCAAAAGTGAATTAGAAGTATGTTTACCACAAGATAAAATGATTGATCTTTTAAAACATCAGATTTTCCTTAATCGAAGATTTTTAAACGATGATAAAAAACATGAGAACAAACTTTCTGTTTTGATTGATCAACAAACTAATATTCAAGAGCAAAATTTAAATTTACACAAGATTTTTGAAAAAGAAGATAAGGATCCTTGGTTTGTAAATTTGGCAAATATTCAAATTCCTGATTCAGTTACAGATATTCTCAGATTAGGTCAAGGTTTTAGTAACCATGTGATTGAAAGTAAATCAAAACAAATGATGGAAATAGTCAAAGATGTTGAATCAAGTATACACAAAATTCCAATATTAGATCAATAGGATTTCCGAAACAAGGTTTTACACTTGTCAAAGAGCTTTGTTGATCAAAATTGTTTGCACATTAGTAGTATTGATCGTAAAATTTCTGAAGGTTTCAGGATAACAAAAGATTTCCTTAAAACCAACCCTGATATAATTTGCATGAATGCTGATAAAGGCAATATTACTGTTTGTATGAAGATACAGATCATATTAGGGATATGAAGGATTTACTTTCCAATCGTGATAACTTTGAATTATTGAATGAAAATCCGTTGAAACAATTAAAAAGAGACACTTTCAAGATTCTGGACAATTGGAGAAAGAAAGGACTTTTGGGAAAGGATATAAGATGGACTGGTATAAATACCGAAGACACAGTTCTTGCAAGATGTTATGGTTTGAGAAAGATTCATAAGGATGGCTATCCTTTAAGATTGGTTATTTCAACTATTAAAACTCCCACGACATTTTCAGAGCAAAATTTTAATTTGATACTCAAAGATTCAATTACAACTTCCAATTACAATATTAAAAATAGCTGGGAATTCCAAAAAATTATTATCAAAAAAACTGTTCCTGATGACCATGTAATGACTTCTTTGGATGTTGTTGCAGTTTCCAAGTACACCCCTTGAATTGGTTAAACAGGCAATTTTAAATAGATGGAATAATATGAAAACACCTACTCGATTAAGTCAAAAAGATTTTATTAAAGGGATAATTTTCATTATGAACTCAACTTATTTTAAATTCAATGGATCTTTTTATAGGCAAAAATTCGGTACTCCTATAGGTTCTCATTTCTCCGATTTTAGCAGAAATTTTTATGGAAGATTTGGAAGTCTTTGCTTTCAGGAAGCTAGATTTTGTTTTGCCCTTTTACTTTCGGTATGTTGTTGACACCTTATTATGTGTTCCTCTAGCAAAGTTACAGGCAGTTTTTGATGCTTTTAATAGTTTTCATTCAAAACTTCAGTTAACCCATGAAATAGAGAACAATAATAGAATCAGTTTTTTGGACGTAGAAGTAATTAAGGGTCAGGATGGTAATATTATTACCAATTGGTATAGGAAAAGTACATATTCAGGTAGAATTTTTAATTTCTTTTCGGCTCATCCTTTTCAAAACAAAATCGCAGAAATCAAAAACTTAGTTGACAGAGCTCTAGGTTTGTCCCAGATTTCATTTCACAAAGAGAATTTAAATATTGTTAGGAATATCCTTTTTCTTAATCATTACCCGCAAAAGTTGATTGAGCAACATATCACAATTCGAATTCAACAAATACAACACAAACAAAGTAACAATTTATCTACAGATAATCAGAAAGAATTGAGAGAATATAGTTCTTTCAATACTTTTGTTCTTCCTTTTTTTGGTCAAATTACGAAAACTATTGAATTTGTGTTAAAAAAATTAAATATTCATACTATTTTTTGTATACCATTTAAAATTGATTCAATAATAATTTTTAGTAAAGATCCTTTAGATAAATTTGAAAAAGGTGTTGTTGTTTACAAGATCACTTGCAAGATCTGTAAGTTGACTTATGTGGGACAGACTGGCAGACTTCTTAATACTAGGGTGGAGGAACACAAAAGTGATGTTCGTTTAGGACGTTGTTATAAGAATGTTCTTGCTAGACATGCGAGAGGGTTTGTTGATGCTGACCATGAGTTTGACTGGGATAATGTTGAAATTTTACACAGTGAAAGTAATAAGAGAAGAGTCTATTAATTTAAAGCTGATTTGGATAAATGAAACAAAAGTTATTCTAGTATGATTGATTACATTTAGCAATAAGTTTTCATGGGTCTTGACTTTCTCTCATTTCTTGTTTGTTTATAACGGATTTGTTTTTTGACCCACATTCAGTTGTCAGGTATCGAGGCAATAGCGTCGTTATTTCGTCGTTGTTCCTACCTGCTCTAATTTTTCTTACCTTGATAATTGTGCTGTATAAGCACCGAAATGTTGGTAAATATTGTGAATGCTTTCACGTTGTGATTTTATAGTAATAAAAATAAAAAAGATGAAAGAAATAAAAAAGAGAAGGAAGGGGATTTGGTTGGTTGCCTTCTCATTTTTCTTTCCTCTTTTTTAGTTTTGTGCAAAGAAACAAATTTTTTTGTTTTTACGAATTGCAATAGGAGCATTTTGTGGTGTTTGTCCAAATTTGATTGTTGAATTGTTGTTTTATTTTCAGGAATTCTATACATATATTTTCAACTTGAAATTCCCTAAAATTCTGTGGAAACTTTTGAAAATTTGAGATTATTTTTAAAATTGTACCTTCTTCAAACTCTTGAAATATTTTTAGATTATTTAAAACTTGTTAAACCCCTCGTAATACTTTGGAATCGTTTGAAATTGTTGAAGGTTCAATGGGGAGCAAGGATAGGGAATATGGAAAATTTGAAGAGGTGGTATCAATCATTTTTCTGCTTCCACTCTATTCATTTTGAAGAATAAGTAAAGCATGTCATTGCGTAGATAAGACACTTTGGTATATGTACCAGCCATTATTTAGTCAGTCATCATACGGAGTTTTTCGAATATCAATTTACTCTTGAATTTCTGTCTCACTGTCACTATTTAAAAAAAAATGAAGTTTACTTTTTGCATTCTACTTCCCACCTTCCTGTTTTTTCTTTATTTTAAGGGTAAGTTTAATGTAATATCATTATGATTTATAAGAAATATAATATATGTCTTCAAACATGTTTACTTGAAAGTATCCATTTTAATTTGTATATTCCTGAAGTTTTCAAACGTCCAAGTTCACCTAATTGCAAAATAAAAAGAATTTAAGAAATATAATCGAATTTCAAATGCTATGATATTAAGTTCTGTTATTTTGAACATATATTTGAAGTCTTGAGATGATAATTCTGCTAGAAATTGGAAGCTTTCTAATTCTTTTTTCTAATTCTAAAAACTTCAAATTTAGACACGAGCTCAAATATCTTTAATCATGAATTTTTGTTTTTTCCAAAAAAATGACTGGTATGAACCTCTTTAAAATTTAAGTAACTTCCATTTTTCTTAAATTTCAAATCAGATCAAAAAATGCACTGCCAATTTTTTTTCACTTGTGAGGTTCCTGAAAAAATAAATTGCATTTTTTTTCAAAATTCGTCAATATTAAGACGTACCCCTGCGCTTTTTAAATTAACATGGGATTTCAAACGCGAAAATCTCATTTTTTGGAAAAATGGGAAATACAACTATTTTTTATTAAATTTTTGGAAATTGAATTGCAGTTCTCAGTCACTACGTAAAAATGTTCAAAAAATCATTTCCAAACCATTACTCTTAAATTTGAAGCCCCTTGTCTTGTGCTCGAAAAATGCCCCGAAAAATGAAAAATAGCGGCTCCATGTAAAGTTTATTATAAAGACGGCAATGTCGAGAATAATATTTTTTATTTAAGGCATTTTTCAATTGATTAAAGAATTTATATTTTTCCATTTTTTTTCATTCCAAATCATAAAAAGTTTCTATTTGTCTGGAAATAATGACACACTTGACGAATTTTAGGATAATATTTTTGGATGTTAAGAATTTTAAATTAGTTAAAAATCAAATTCAAAATCCTATTCAAAGTCTAATACTCATTCTAATTTATGGAATTACTGAAAATAAAAACAAGAATCCAACGACCCAATTGGCACAACCACCATAAAATGCTCCTATTGTAATTTAAAAAATGTTCTTTGGACAAAAATCAAAAAGAGGAAAGATAAATGAGAAGGCAACCAAGCAAATCCCCTTCCTTCTCTTTTTTTATTTATTTCGCCTTTCCTATTTTTATTATTATCAAATCACAATACAAAACATTCTTTTTTCATTTTTCTTTCCTCTTTTTTATTTTTTCCCAAACAAAATTTTTTTTTATTTTTTTGAAAGAAAAAGTGTTTTTTTTTTAAATTACAATATGAGCATTTCATGGTGGTTGTCCAAATTTGGTCGTTGGATTCTTGTTTTCGTTTTCAGGAATTCTGTACAATAATATTTTCGGTTGAAAATGTTTTCCAATTGTTTGAACAATTTTCTGTTTGTTTACATTTTTTCCCCACCAAATCTTGAAAATGCAGTGTTTTCTTGAACTAATGACGCACTTAATGAACGATACGAGTAATATTTTTGGTTTAAGACATTATTAAATGTTTAAACAATTAATAATCATTAATTTCTGACTTTTTTTGAAAAGATGGAGAAAATTCTTGTTTTTCTGATCTACACCATGTCGCTTATTGTAAAGATATTAGTCTTTAATATTCATTAATCAATAATCCCCGAAGAAAACAGGAACTTTGCACAATATACAAATAGTTATCATTTGCTTGAACAGTTTTTTTCATTATATTATGAATACAAAAAATTAATTTTTTCATGAATCCCAGAACAAAAGGAACTATTCACAATATACCAAAACAAAGTGTTCAAGAAAAGAATAGTTGCTTGAACAATTAAGGTATAACTTCTGAAAGAAACAGTATTTTTATAATGACGGTCAAGTCCTAATTTTTAAGTAGTTAGAATGCATAAGAATTTAAATTAATGGAAATTGTTTGAACAGTCACAGAATGTTTTCAAAAAAAAAAAATTCCTCCTAACATTCATGAATATTAATTTTTGAAGATTCACAGAAGTAAGTAAAAGTTTTAACAAATAATAATTGCTGAAAATTTTTAAAAGAAGCCCTCATCTGGCACAATACAAAGCGATTGTGGCTTGAAATTTAAACTTTATAGGGTAAAAAAGATTTTTTGAATATTTCCTTCGAAGTGACTGGAATTCAATTAACAAAAAGCTAATAACAAGTACTTCTTTCCATTTTTTGAAAATTCAGCTTTCTCTATTTAAAATTTTTGGAAAAATCACAGTTTTTAAATTTTGTGCTATCTGAAGATATCCTTTCAAAAATCTGAAAAAATGGTGGGCTCTCATTTTGATTTGTGGAAACAGACTTCTCCAGCTATAATGAAAAACTAAAAAAAGATTTTTTTTTTTCAAGTTTAGATGAACTTCATGAATGTAATTTTTGTTTACAAAATTAGGTTCTGCTTCAAGCTTCGTCGAGGTAGATATGAAGGATGGCTCGGTTTATTTGGGTAGCCTCGATCTTCCCAAGGTCTGGCCCCGATGGTTAACAAAACAAACAACACCTAGAGTCCATAGCGGATATGAAGTTATAATGCACTTAGGAGAGGGAGATAGAATGCAGGTTGCTGAGCACCTCCAACAGGTTCATCACGATAATCCTGGTACATCATTGTACAATTGGTACAATTATGTATACAATACATATACAAAAGCTACACAAAAAAACCTGGTACAATTGGAACACGAAGTTCATCACATAAAGGAAGTTAAGATACATTGTTACCATTATTTTTCAGCATCTAGATTCTGGGTCTACAATGGTGAAGACCCAGACCTAATTCATCCCTACCGCATATACATAGCAATACAAGGAACTTCAACTGTCTTAGCTGCAGAGCTCAAAATAGAAAAAAACTATAAACATTCAGACATACATGAAAAAGTTTGGGCCAAATTGAATGAAAAGTATAGAAACATTGATTGAAAGTTCGACTATTTTTATAAAAATTGAACTCTTTGGAAGAAAGTTCAACTAGGAATGGAAGCTTCTAATGTGTCCCCTAGGGGTTTACATTTTTCTAGTATCTCTTCCCTATTCCTTTAGACTCCCCTATACACTTTTTTGGTGGTGGAAGGGGGACCTACAGTTTAGGTGGGTTCCGAACCACCAAGAGCAAGAGATTTGAGTACTTAGAGCAAAGCTCTGACAAAAACTCGCCGAACTCTTGTCAAAATATCTTGAAAATTTTTTAAAAACGAAATTTTTCAACTTTTAAATTGTGGATTTTTTTTAATTGTATTTTTGTAGATTTATTAATCATTTTCAGAGATATATCAGTTTATGTACGAAAATTTTTTTAATGACCTGGAGCTCTAGTGCGGTTTTTGGGAAATTCGATCAATAAATTATATCTAGAGATATTTAACATTTTACTTCCGAAATTTGACTTTTGCAGCCGTTTAATCTATCTTTAATAATTAGTGTGTTTCTTCAAGATAGGTATATTATCTAATTAATCGTTAGTTGTGTTGATACGTGTTATTGGACTTCACATAAATGACTTTCATATTAATTACAGTTTGAATTATAATATAAATATGAATGCTAATTATATGTATTATATTATTGTGTTTCGTAATAAATATTTCTATCACCTTGAAACAAGTATTTGATTTGACTAAAATATTTACTTAAGAAAAGTGAAATCTCACCAAAAACATCTACGATGCAAAAAATTTAGTCAAGCTTCAATTTTTTCCCTTTTCATACATTTTAGAATTTAGATATCTATTAGAACTTCTTGTCAAATTTGGATTTTACAAAGTATGTTGATTTTTCTAATAACTTTCTACTTGGCGGATTTTTGTCAATCGTAGATGTTTTTGGTGAGATTTTCACATATTTTTAATTATTTCGTTGGCGAAATATATAGTTTACGTTCAATACAAACAAATTAGTTATTCTCTTATTCTATGGCTTCTGATCATACCTTCATTTTATATTAATCCTTTTAGTGTTTTAAAATACAGCAATATTTTTTAAAATGATGAAAAAAATAATTACTCAAAAAATCATTTTAATTTTCAATTTTAATTTTTGCTTCCTCCTAGAGGAAACTTTGTAATGGTAACATTTTTCAAAATTTTTAGTTATTTAATTAAACCTTCTTCAATTTGAAAATGTCTAGTACAATGTTCTAAGCAATTGTTCGGACGTTTTTGTGTGTGTTTCTGTGTGTGTGTGGATGCCACACTTTCTTGTGTACACGATAACTATAGGAAACGGTTACAGATAAATTAATGAAATTTGAAAGACGAATCGATTGACCTATTGATACATTTTATTGAAGAGTAAGGAAGCTATGGTTATGCATAATGACCTTCTTTTCTTCATTTCTTCTCTTTTTCTCATTTACCTCCCCTGCATGGCATCTGATTTCCGTTTTCTTTCTTTATTTCTTTCTTTCCTTTCCTCAAGAGTAAGAGTAAGTGCTACCCATTCCCTTATTCCCCCTACTCCCCCTTTTCTCATTTACACTTACTGCCCCTACTCCGCCCTCATTTCCTCATTTCCCCACTTTCCCTTTTACAATTTACCCTACTCATGCCATCATTTTTCTCCCTTTCACTACTTCCACTCTCCTCATTTCTCCTAACTTCTCCTTCCCTAAATTCCACTCATTTCAACTGTAAAAAAAAAGTTGAAAATTAAGGATGTAAAGGGATCTTTTTTACAATAGACTCTTTTCCTTTCATCTTTTTAATCCCATCCCTACTTTTCTTTCTCTCCGACTTTCCTTTCTTACCTTCTCTTCTTCTCCTTTTCTAATTTATTTTATGATAATCTCATCTTATTTGCTTTTTCTATCTTTCTTTCTTCCTTTCCTTTCTTCAACAGTAAAAAGAAATTAGTCAAAGTAAGTACCGCGCACTTACAAAAAATAGTTTCTTAGCTAAATTAAGGCCTTATAGTCCGGGGAAATTAGCTCGAAAAATGTCGATTTCCAGAAAAAAAAGGTAAAGTTTTTTTTTCTTCACAATCATGTCCCTGAAGGCATTAGAAATGAATACCAAAAAAGTTCCCCATCGGATCGGCGCCGCATACACCCCTAGCCTCGAAAAACATCCCTTAGACGGGTAGTAGCGCTGGTTTTTGGCTATTACATACGAAAGGGTGCGTCGGAGGACAAAAATGAATAGAAGTGAAAATATTCATAATAAAATTTTCAATAAAAAAGATTCCATACACTTTTGCTGTACAGGCCATAGGTGATGCGTAATCAGCTCCAGGAGTGGGGGGGATGTTTTGGCGTATGGTGCGAAACGTACTCGCGCGCTTAGTTTTCGGCCCATAACTCATAAACGGGTAGTTTTTGGACAAAAATGCATGAAAGAAAATTTGTAGAGCAGAAAATTTCCTTTTAGGACCAATACATTTTTTTGGATTACATCAATTTGGAAAGTCATAATTAATTTTTTTTAAATGCACGTACAAGCACTGGGATCTCATTCCCACCTACCTGTAAGGCTGAGTTTTCGGTGCGTTTTTTTTATTGTGGTTTACAAACGAAAGATCAAATTCTTTCAAAAATATAATTCAACATTCCATAGTTAAATATATAACAATTCAAAAATCGCTTTTGTAAGTTTTCTTATAAAACTCATCATTTCTGTTAGAGATTGCTTTACTCAGCCCTTGAACTCTTATATTTAAAAATATATCACATGAAAATTGAAAGTTGGAGTGCCCATAAGAGGCTAGACTCGCGCTAGGCTAGACCACTTCAGATTATTTACGAGGGTCCAGACCCATCTGCGGGTGGGAATGACTTGTACGTGGTGAACTCGTTTTTAAGGGTCCCAAACATCCTCAACTGACGGGATAAACTTTTCTTCGAATACGGAACCCCATAAATAGGTGTAGGTGAGACAGTCGAATTAAAAAGTGGAATTGGCAATCTTAGACGAGTGAGTGAAATTCGCAAAGATGGATACCTGAACTTATTACGAAGAATTGTTCAGACTGCTATAACACAGTTTGATTATGATAAGTCTGTTGTAGTCGGACAAGATGTCGATCTTCTTGTTTTAATAACTGCTCTCTCTCCAGCGGATAAAGATATATTCTTTTTAAAAGAAGGGTAAGGAAATGTTAAATCTCGACTTCATAGTTGTCAACGCTTGCAAAATTGTGGTTTCTTGAAAAATTTCAAGGAATCAGTTATATTTACCCATACATTCAGCGGGTGTGATACTACGTCCTCTTTCTTTGGGTACGGAAAACTAAAAACGACTACTTTGCTCAGGAAGGATGTACTCTTGGCGGGGGAACGCTTCATTTTGGCATTGTATAAGGCCCCATCCTCTGAAATTAATATGAATAATTATAGATTTGTTTCTCTTAACAAATCTGTGAGTCAGTCCACTCATGCTGTCCTTTTGTCTGGACTTCCGCTTCCTTGTGCCACTGCTCGTCAACACTCTTATCGTGCCTTTCATCAAATTCAAATGTGGAGAGGGATAGAACTTGACCCAGAAGAGTGGGTTTGGAAAAAAATAGTACACCAGAATCTCGCTATTTGAACGCGCGATCGCACGCGTTATATGAATTCCTAGAATTGCTGGTCCCCGCAGTTTTTCAGGGGGCAGGGCGAGAGATGGTTGCGACTCCGCCTCTGAAGGGACGCATGCACTACTAACTCAGTCAAGTAGATTGCGCAATATTTTCAGGCAACCTCCGAGATTGTTCATCTATCGAGACTCTGGTGTAACAGCTTATCACCCGTTTACACAATAGAAGCGCCAGCTCCAGCAATTTTGATGAATTTGATTGTTTGCTCATGCAAAATGGGGTGTGGAAAGCGATGTGGATGCGCAAAAGCTGGTCTACGATGTTCAGGCATGTGCCTCAATTGCCAAGGTCAAGGTTGTCTTAATGCAGAAGAAGAAATAACTGATGACGAAGAAGATATAATTGAAGATTAGGCACATTATTATGAGTGAAATATTCATTCACAAAGTCAAAACTTTCAAAATAAGCCCATGATACAATATGCAACTGGCACTGACAATGTCTAAAATTTTATCAACAAAAGAAGATAATTTTTATTCCGAGTAATATTATTAACCAATGATCAGTGGAATAGGCCTATAGGGGAGGCCACAATAAAAAAAACTCACTAAAAACTCTACCTCAGGGGTGGTGTGGAAATGAGATCCCAGTGCTTGTACGTGCATTTAAAAAAAATATTAATAATGACTTTCCAAATTGATGTAATCCAAAAAAATGTATTGGTCCTAAAAGGAAATTTTTGGCTCTACAAATTTTCTTTCATTCATTTTTGTCCAAAAACTACCCGTTTATGAGTTATGGGCCGAAAACTAAGCGCGCGAGTACGTTTCGCACCATACGCCAAAACATCCCCCCCACTCCTGGAGCTGATTACGCATCACCTATGGCCTGTACAGCAAAAGTGTATGCAACCTTTTTTATTGCAAATTTTATTATACATATTTTCACTCCTATTCATTTTTGTCCTCCGACGCACCTTTTCGTATATAATAGCCAAAAACCAGCGCTACTACCCGTCTAAGGGATGTTTTTCGAGGCTAGGGGTGTATGCGGCGCCAATCCGATGGGGAACTTTTTTGGTATTCATTTCTCATGCCGTCAGGGATATGATCCTGAAGAAAAAAAAACTTTACCTTTTTTTTCTGGAAAAAAGTCTAATTTCCCCGGACTATTAATTGAGTCCTTTAAGCCTCTCCCTCATGTATATTTTTCTCTCCTCACTTTACCCTTCAGACCCCTTCCACAACTTTTTAATCCTCTACTTCCACTTCCCCTCGCTTCCAGGGCTAACTCTTCGCCTTCCCAGCCCTCACTTTCCACCCTACTCGCCCTGATTTCTAATCATTCCCCCTACTTCCCCTTCTTTCTCCACACCACCACTACTTTCATACCCCTCATTTTCCCTCACTTCCCCTACTTCCTCTCCCATCATTTTCCATCTTTTCCCCTACTTTCCCTCCTTTAATTTTCTCTTATTTGCCCTACTCCCCCTCCCATAATTCACCCTAATCCCCCTTCCCTTATTTCCACTTACTTCCGCAACTCCCCCTCATTTCCCCTGCTTCTTCTCACATCTGACCGAAACTATAAGGGTATCTTCCCGAAGTATGAAACCCTAAGAAGTTCAAAATTAAGGATGTTAAGGGATCTTTCTCACAAAAGGATCTTTTCCTTTCATATTTTTAAGCCTTTCCCTACTTTTCTTCCTTCCCTTCTTTTCTTCTCTTTTTCTCATTTATATCCCCTTATTTATTATTATTTTGGACTTAACGGATCCAATACAGAAAATATCGTTACGTAAGGCGATTTTACTATTTAATCTTTTTTGGAAAATTAATTGTTTTCTGCTAAAAAATTTTACTATTTGGTTTAAAATTAATGTATTTTGTTAAAAATTTGTCTTTTTTGGTAGAAAATTAATCTTCTTGATTGGAAATTCTTTTTTTTTGTTGAAAATTTAATTATTTGGTGAAAGATTCATAAATTTTGTGAAACAGTCATTTTTTAGGTTAAAAAGTCAACTACTTTAGTGGAAAACTGAACTATTTGGTCGACAGCTAACTTTTTTTGGATGAAAATTAATCTGCTTTGTCGAATATTCGTCTTTCTTGGTAGATAATTAATCTTCTTGGTTGAAAATTCATTTTTTTGTTCTAAAAATTCAACTATTAGATTTTTTGTTGAAACTTCATCTCTTTGGTTGAAAATTTAACTATTTTTTTGAAAAATCGTTGTTTTTTGTTGTTGAAAATTCATTTTTTTGTTGTTGAACATTCAACCCTTTGATTGAAAAATGATCTAATTTGCTGAAAATTAAACAAGTTTGTTAAATAATATCCTTTTTGATTGAAAAGTCGACTGCTTTGTTGACAATCCGTCTTTTCGGTTGAGGATTCAACTATTTTGTTGAAAATTCCTTTTTTCGGCTAAAAATTTTACAATTTTTTAAAAAATTTGTTCTTTTTTGGTTGAAAATTAATTTTTCAACTGAAAATTTTACTATTTAATTTCCAATAGAACATTCATCTTCTTGGTTCGATAATTCATGTTTTTAGTTGAAAATTCAACTATATAGTTAAAAAAACCATTAATTTTGTTGAAAATTATATCATATTCTTAAAAAGTAATCCGAAATCTTTCTATATATGGAGGTAATTCAGCGTAATCCGACATAATCCAACAGATAGTTTCAATTCCAAATAAAAAATTGTTTTTTAAGAATGGGCCTTAATAACTCCATTATTTTGGGCCCGAAGTATCCAATCAAGTTTGGCAATCATCGATATTTTGTTATAGAATATAAGCCCATAAGAAATA
>CAKNYM010031848.1:0-13559 GCA_932195095.1 Andricus curvator
CGAATTTCAACAAGTGAAATGTTAATCTTTCTTTTTTAATGAGTTTTTCTTGCATGATACGGAGAGGATACGATGTGGATACTATAAGGATACGCTGTAGCGTATCCGCTCCGTTCGTTCGGTCCGCCAGGGATGTACATTTTGAACCAACATTTTTTATCCAGAAATATATTTTTTCCAATTATTGTTATTTTAAATTCAAACAATATTTTTTTTAAACTTTAAACATTAAAAAAGATTTTTCTTTGGTATAAATATTTGATTATTGGAATTAAAAGAATCATTTATCAAAGAAAATTTTTTTCAGCACTGGTTCATGATTTATCTCGAAATTTCTTCTTAGTTTTTTTTTTTAAATACAAAATTCGATTTTCGAGAAAAGGTTTTTTATAATTTTTTAAAAAGACTATGTACAAAAAACCTATCTCAAGCTTCAGACCGGCAAAAATTCTATATATTCTTAAATGCAATCAATTTTCGGTTCAGTCTAGTAATAAAAATTGAACTCCAAAGTACAAAAAATTATAATTTGAAAAATCATATCTATCATTCATAGAAGAAGCATGAACGTATAAGAAATTATAATAATATTCAACAATCAAATATAAACATAATTATCTCTTATTATATTACTCTCTACTATTATATATATATATATATATATATATATATATATATATATATATATATACACTCTCTCTCTATTATATTACTGTATTACTCTCACAATTCAGTTTATTTATTACCATCGTATCAGTGCTTCTGTCATTATTAATTTTTCATTAATTTTTCCAAATACGTATTTTGGGTGTGCCTAGACATTGTGCCATTTATTATTATATTCGGAAGTTCGGTGTTTTGTTTATGAAGCGATACATGTCAAACTTTTCTAACCTTAAAAATCTTTTAACTGCTTTACCGTCATATTTTACGAAGAATGAGAAAACCAGCTCTCGACTTCGTAGTACGGTGAGGGCAGCACCTCGATATGGCTGCTCTTTGGTTGAAGTTTTTGAGTGATGAAATATTTAGGCTGAACAATCAGGAGCGCGGTATAAACAGACGTGCGTACGTTAGAGCAAAGATATTATACACCTAGATGCGGCAAGTGGCGGCGGAGTGGGGATAGAATTATTAGTAGGGTAAGATAAATGTAGACGGCGCTGTCGGCGAAAATCTTACCGTCCCCGCTGTGCCTCTCTACCCACTGAAGTATCCATCCCCTCTTAACAGTTGTCGTGAGTAAAATGGGCAAAAGAGGTGCTGTCGCCGAAAGGAATTTCAGTAGATAATATAGTTTTCTGAAAATATTCATGATCACTAGAGCAATTCGAAGTTACCCGGCGATCGATGTCAATAACAATCAATAAACAAATGAATATTTATCACTGTTTAATGAAATTATATTCCGTTATAATTCAACTGTAAATAATAATTGCATGGTTTTTGTTTAATATGATCCGTTTAACTTTTAAAAATAATTATATAAAAGACATAACGATTTGCATGATATATTGTTCAAACTTGCAGTGTAATTAACGAATTCTAATTTCGGCGTGAATTTCGCTATTTTGAATAACGTAACGTAAATATCAACCGAGTAGTGAATATTTTGTAACTTTTATAACAGAATACGCCCGAATAGAACAAAGAAAAGATAACGTAATTTTTTTGATTCACTTCGACCTTATTCAAAATTGTTCAACTGCAGACGATTTACATATCTGAAATTTTACATTCATTGACTATGAAATTGTCCTTCCATTTTCTGAACATGAAGTTGATATGATTTGATTGGGAAAGTTTAGATTTTAAGAAATTTCTAATTTCTTATTTACACTTTACAATTAACCGACAAAGACGAATTTTCAACAAAATACATGAGTTTTCAACAAAATAAATACATTTTTAACTAAAAAGTATCAATTTTACACCAAAAATAGAAGTTAAATTTTCAGTTAAAAAGTAACTTTCAACCAAGGGAATTTTCAACAAACAAGTTAAATTTTCAACCAAGGAGATGAACTTTCAACTAGAATGATAAATCTTTAACTGGCATAGTTAAATTTTCAGTTAAAAAATAATTTTTCAACAAAACTAAAATGAAGAATCTTAAAAAATGACTTTCTTACGAAAATATTGAATTTTTCACAAAGTAGATTAATTTTTAACCAAAACAGGTGAATTCTCAATGAAAAATGTAATAGTTGATATTTCAACCAAAACAGATTTCAATTTTAAATGGAAAATAGTTGAAGTCAACCAAAAAGACGAATATTCAACAAAATAGTTGAAGTCTCAACAACAAAAAAAAAAAAACAATCTTCCACAAAAACAGTTGAATTTTAAGCAAAAAAGGATACTTTTAAGCAACATTGTTTCATTTTCGACAAGCTAGATTTCTTTTCAATCAAATAGTTGAATTTTCAACTGAAAAAGATATAAACTAATTTGATGTTGATTGTTTTTTGTCTACTGGTCTAAAATCAATATTCAAAATATTGATTTTAGACCAGTAGACAAAAAACCGTCAACAACAAATTATTTAATACAATTTATCTGGTCAAAACCATAACAACAAAAATATAGAAAAGATATATTTTTAATAAAAAGGGAATAGTTACATTTTCAATTTAAAAAATTCATTTTTCACCCCCACCCCCCACACACACACACGAATTTTCAACAAAATAGTAAAATATTCAACCTAAAACATGAATTTTTAACTGAAATTACGCATTTTCAAGGAAAGAGATGACTTTTGTACCAAAAAAGGCGAATTTTTTCCAAAAGACATGAATTTTCACCCAAGTAGTTGCATTTTCAATTAAAGAAGTTACATTTTTAATGAAAAATGGAATACTTACATTTTTAATTTAAAAAACTAAAATTTTATCCAATAGAAAAACTAATTTTCAACATAATAGTTAAGTTTTCAAACAAAGAGATGAATTTTCAACTAAGAAAGATAAATTTTCACCACAAATGAAATAGCTAAATTTTCAGTTCAAAAAATTAATTTTTTAATTAAAAAACTGATTTTCAAGAAAATATTTACATATATATGAGTTAAAAAAATGTTGAACCTCTGTTTGACAGCCTTTTACACAAAAAATTTTTTATTCTCTTTGTCAATACGAAATTCATTGATATGTTTAGTTCTTCAATGGTTATTACTCTTTTAATTTTCTGTCTGTATCGTTCAGAGGGTGTACAATTTCAATCCTTCACGTCATTACTTTACAATGATTTATTAAATATATTTGACCAATTAATAGCTAAGTATAATATAACCAATTTTTGAAACAATTTTAATTTAACTTGAATTATAAATTGTAAACTAATATTATATATACCATTAAGCCATTTCCCTTTCGGCGAGCCTCAAGGGGTAAGCGTGACACTACCCGATTCGGGTAGTGTTTCTAGGTGGATAGTTACTTGTAGTAAATAACTACAAGTGTGGGCTCACCACACTCACCACCGCCAACAGCAACGCAGTAGTATCAGACGGTCACCCATCCAAGTACTAACCGCGCCCAACACTGCTTAACTTCAGTGATCTAACGGGAACTGGTGTTTCCAGCGTGGTATGGCCGTTGCCATAATATAATAACAGAAAATTCAATTCGCAATTCATATTGTCTTATTATACCTTATTATGTACGTTATTATGCTAGATAAAAATTTGCTTTTGAAATCATAAAAATTCAAAGAATTATAGGTAGATATGACGTGTTGAAGAAATAGAAAATATTTAAGGAAAAATAACAAAATGAATGGGATCTAATTTCTAACAGGAGTATCAGAAGTGCCCCGCCCTCTCGCCCGAAATGTATACCTGCTTTTCTTTACATCTCCAGGTTTAATCGTTAAATTTAAAGGATGGGGTACTCGGGAAATTTACTAATGCTAACAAAAGCTATTGAGTGAAAATTTCAAGGACACTTTCCTTGCATCAAGTTTTAGGTTTCTTGTTTGAATTTTAGAATTTAGATCTTTCAGACCAGCCAGAGATATAACTGATCCTTAAGATTTTCAAAAAAGGCACCAAAAATACTTTTCTGAGACGCTATTGATTTATACGTTTCGTGAAATTCTGCGTCGAATGATATATACTTTGAAGGCACCATTTTTTGACACCTCATATATATAGGGGCCGTTCAAAAAATGCTGAAAAATACAACAAAAATTTTAACACAGCGACAAATCAGACAAATCAAATTTTGTATTCGAAATGATAATTTTTCGAGCTGGAAAAGGAAAGGGAAAAGTTCTGTCGCACCCTATCCCTTTCCCAGCTTTATTATTTCTTTACAAAAATTGTCAGAATTACTCTATTTAAAAATTTATGATCAAAAAGTCTTTTCTATTCATGCGTCAACTTTGAATTATGTCGATGAGAAAAGTTTTTCTGTTTGAAGCTGATGACTCAAATATTATAAATGAGCCATACCTTCCTTAATCATCAATAAAGTGTATTAATATTATAGATCAATCGATTTTCCTCGATCAAGGAATCTTTTCCGTTCTTGCATCAATTTTGAATTATGTTAGTGAAAAAAGTTTAAGATAAAAAATCGTTTTTTCAAATATTATGCATTACTATATCTTCCTTACTCTTCAATAAAATGTATAAATGCTATGGGTCAATCAATTCGTCTTGAATCAACACAACTTTTCTATTCTCGCATTAACTTTAAATTATGAGAATGAGAAAATTTTTACTATAAAAAACGATTTTAAAAATATATAAATTACCATAACTTCCCTACTTTTTAATAAAATTGTAGGTCAATCGATTCGTCTCGAACCAGGGAATCTTTTATATTCTTGCGTCAACGTTGAATTATGCTAATGGAAAAAGTTTTACAATAAAAAACCGATTTTTCAAATATTATGCATTACCCTAGCATCCTTACTCTTCAATGAAATGTATTAATATTATAATTCGATCGATTCTACTCGAATCAACACATCTTTTCTGTTCTTGCATCAACTTTAAATTATGATAATGAAAAAAGTTTTACTATAAAAAACCGGTTTTCAAAATATATAAATTACCATAACTTCCCTACTCTTTAATAAAATGTATTAATATTATAGGTCAATCGATTCGTCTTGAATCAACACAACTTTTCTATTCTCGCATCAACTTTAAATTATGAGAATTAAAAAAATGTTACTATAAAAATCGATTCTATATATAATATAAATGACGATAACTTCCCTACTCTTTAGTAAAATGTATTAATATTATAGGTCAATCGATTCGTCTTGAGCCAAGGAATCTTTTATATTCTTGCATCAACTTTGAATTATTCTAATGAAAAAAATTTTACTATAAAAAACCGATTTTTCAAATATTATGCATTACCATAGCTTCCTTACTCTTCAATAAAATCTATAAATATTATAATTCGATCGATTCTACTCGAATCAACACATCTTTTCTGTTCTTGCATCAACTTTAAATTATGATAATGAAAAAAGTTTTACTATAAAAAACCGGTTTTCAAAATATATCAATTACCATAACTTCCCTACTCTTTAATAAAATGTATTAATATTATAGGTCAATCGATTCGTCTTGAATCAACACAACTTCTCTATTCTCGCATCAACTTTAAATTATGAGAATTAAAAAAATGTTACTATAAAAATCGATTTTATATATAATATAAATTACGATAACTTCTCTACTCTTCAAAAAAAGGTATCAATATTATAGGTCAATCGATTCGTCTCGAATCAAGGAATCTTTTATATTCTTGCATCAACTTTGAATTATGCTAATGAAAAAAGTTTTACTATAAAAAACCGATTTTAAAAAAATTATTCAGTGCTAAAAAAAATGGAATAAATATTTTTAGAAATCTTTAGGTCAGTTTTAAGATATTAGTGGGGAAAATAAGCCCTCCAAATTTCATCAATTTATCTGCAACCGTTTTCTAGTTATCGTGTTCACAAAAAACCGTGACATCCACACACACATCCACATCCACACACACACACATCCACACACACAGAGCCAAACAATTGCTTAGAACATTGTATTATACATTTTTAAATTGAGGAAGGTTTAATTAAATGAATTTGAAAATGTTACCATTACAAAGCTTCCTCTATGAGGAAGCAAAAACTTGAGTTTTCAACAAAATAATTGATTTCTCCACCTAAAAAGATGAATTTGGAAGAAAAAAGTGTAATAGTTGATATTTCAAGCAAAAAAAAATTAAATTTCATCAAAAAAAATAAATTTTAAAATCAAGCAGATGACATTTCAACAAATAAAGATTTTTCAGTCATGAAAGAAAAAAAAGTTATCCAAATCGTCGAACCTTCAAGCCAAAAGACGAATTTTCTGTACAAAAATGGAATTTTCAACCAAAAAATATTAATTTTCAGACAAAATTATTTGTTATAAAATAGTTAAATTTTCAAACAATGAGATGAATTTTCATCTAAAAATATTAATCTTCAACAAAAAAGTTATTTCTTAACAAAGTTAAGCAAAAAAGATTAATTTGCAACTAAACAGTTGCATTTTTATCCAAGAAAGATGCAATTTTAATCCAAAAAAGATTTTATTGACTTTTCCATATCAAAAAATGAGTTTTAAACAAGAAATAAATTTTTTACGAAAATAGTTGAATTTTCAACCCAACAAGACTAATTTCTAACAAAACAGTTGAATTTTGAACCAAAAACCATGACTTTTTAACAAAATTGTTAAATTTTCAACCAAACAGTAGCATTTCTTTCCAAGAACGGTGCAATTTCTACTGAAATAGATAAATTTTTTAATCAAAAAGACAAATTTACAAAAAAATAGTTGAATTTTCATCCAAAAAAGAATCCAGTTAAAAATTCAATTTTAAACAAAAAGTAAATTTTCTACGAAAATATTTGAATTATCAGCCCAAAACGACGAATTTTTAACAAAACTGTTTCATTTTTATCCAAGAAAGATGCAATTTCTACTAAACTAAATGAATTTTCAAATTAAAAAGACAAATTAAAAAAAAAATGGTTGAATTTTCATTCGAAAAAGTTGAATGTTCAACACTAAGATATGAATTTTGAACAAAAAGTACATTTTCTACGAAAATATTTGAATTTTTAACCCTCAAAGACGAATTTTGAACAAAACAGTTGAATTTTCAACCAACAAGAATGATTTTTTAACAAAATTGTTGAATTTTCATACAAATAATACAATTTATAACTCAAAAGATAATCTTCAAGAGGAAGCTACTGCAAAAAAAAATAATTATAAATACAAGGCAAATAAATTACTAATAAGAATAACATGTAAGTTAATATTCAACTGCCAGAATGTTAAACTTGTAAATATTTTTAACTAGAATCTTTTATAAACGGAATAAAAATATTTCATATTTCTTCTTCTTGACAGTTATTTAAAGTTATAGAAATTCACTGACTTTTACAAGATTTTTGTTTGTTAATTCCCTGACTTTTCCCTGACCAATAAAATTCCCTGACTTTTTTTTTTAAATTGTTGTTGGCTAGGTTCGTTTTTCACTGACCAGATTTCTTTGGCGCGTACAATTCATATTAAATTTATGTATACTTACTGCGAGTTATTTGTTTCATTTGCGAATTTCCAAAAATTACGTACATGAATGAAAGACCCCCCCCCCCCTCCTTCCGTAACGAATCGTAGCAAAATATCTCGACCCCTCCCACCTCCTTGAGCTGTTACGTAATTTAAGTAGGGTCCCTAATAAGCAAACATTATTTGAATAAAAATGTTAGCACAAATATTGTCGCCTAGCCCAGATACTTCGATATAATTATAATATATTTGATATAATGTTAAAAATATTTACTATTGAAATAGTTTACTTTAGGCCACACGTCTTTCACTTTAAAATTTTTTAACTTTTTCATAACGAAAACTAATAGTACCAACTTACAATTTGTTATGATGACAATTTTTACAATTAACTGTTTAAACATTTCTAAATTTTTTAAATTAAAAAAATGAAAATTTCCATTAAAGATTTTCAGGCCCATATCTCTAATGATGACTGTTTACAGTTTAAAAGGACCCCAGCCTCCACGGCATTGTATAATAACTACTTCTCTTTACCTGTTGTAGTATACAGTGCTGAAGACCAGAATTTTCTCGGAAATATTGAGACAATACTGTTTGAAATACCTCTTGTATTTTAAAATATTTTGACATAATATTTCTACCCACCCTTATTTCACGATTAGTCGTTTATCTATAATATTTCCTGACCTAAAGAAGTAGAGAAAGGGTAATTTTAGATAAATAAACCAAAAATGACAAATTCCATCAAAAAATGGTTCAAGAAATTTTTTAAGGACATTTTAAAAGCTGCAATTCAACCATACAACTTTTTTCCGTATCTCACGCTGTTTTTCCGAAAATTTGCTTTTTATTTTTTTTTACAGTTTTTTCGACAAATAAACCCGAAAATGTCAAATCCTAACAAAAAATGCTCAGAAGAAATTTTGTAGGATTTCTTGCATATTATTTTCGAGAAATAAAACCCAAACATCAAGTCTTATAAAAAAAATGGTTGAGGGAGAAATTGTAGATATTTTAAAAAGCTTCAATTCTTCTTTTAATCTTTCTTCACGTATCTGTCGTTGGTTAACAAACTCGCTCTTTCTTTTAGAATACAAAAAAGTTTGCCAAAGCTCGACGATTTGATCCGTTCATTTTTTCGAGAGTTATCACGTTTACGGACATACAGGCATACAGACAGACGCCATTGCAAAAACTTCATTTTCGGCTTCAGGGGGTCTCAAAACGTGGAGATCCGTTCAAAAACTGAGGTGTGAAATTTCGGCCTATTGTAATACTTTCTCAATCATAAATGATTAGAGTGTAAAAATGATTACATATTTTTTCTATAATTCGCGAAAAAGTGCCAGTTTTTCCACCTGTTTTTGGTGTAAAAAGTTACCGATTTTGCTCGATGACGTGGCGCATGCGCAGTGCCGACCTTTCCGGGCAACAGTGACAAAAGTGGACAGATGCAGTGGAAAAAGTAAATGGACAGTGATAAAAGTGAGGCACAGTGGAAAAAGTAAATGTTATTTCGGGTGGGTTCGTGCTGCCTCGGTTGGACTCGTGCATCGTGCGCAGCCAACTTCATTCTATTTTCCGACTGTCGTCCCTAACCTAAAAGCAATTTCCTGAAAAGTCTCGAGTTGTGTATTTTGTATGTACTTTTGTCACTTGGCAAAAGCAAAAAAACACCGTCAGTTTCTCCGAAAATACTGTGCTTGGTTTTTTTCACGAAAAATCGGAAGTTTTGAAGCCCTCAACTTTATGGGCCAACTATTCAATTGTGAGAACCAGCTTATTATTACTGCCATATTATTGCCATGGTTTTGATAATTGCCATTGTCATTGTTGCGTCAATCGACAAAAAATCGCCTTCTTTTTACACAAAAAACAGGTAAACAAAAACTAGCACTTTTGCACAAATTATAGAAAAAGTATCGTGTCCCACACATTGAAAAAGCGACGATTTAAAACTCGTGTGATAGCCACCCTCGCTCCGCTCGGGTAGCTAACTTCACACTCGTTTTAAATCTCTCGCTTTTTCAACTTGTAGCACAATATACTATTAATGAGTGAAGACTTATTTTATGCATTAGAATTATAATTCTAATTAGAAATTCTAATTAAAATTTTTAATTTTTTAATATAAGAATTATTCCAATTAGAACGTTTTCTATTAAAAATTATGACTTCTAATTTAAAATAAAAATTCCTAATTTTGAAGGTTTCAATTAAAAACCATTTAACATTGAATGCTTTTAATTAGAAATTATCTAATCTTTATCGGTTATATTCGATTTTGTTTAACTTCGCAAGCGTTCCTTATTTAAAAGATCAATTTAATAAATTCTGACATTATTAGACTTTTATCGTTGCAAAATAATAGCAATGCTTTTATTTATAACCCTGCAACCTTAACATTTATACATTTGCCAAGAAAAAAAAGTTTTGAATGTAAGTGAAAATTTAGTATAAGTTTCTGGAGTTAATTTTTACACAGAATTGATTGGTGCAGTTTACTTCTAACCTAGAATCAATATTGATTAATTTGTTTCAATTTTATTTAATAAAAAATTGCTGTAAGAAAATGAAAATTTAATACATGTTTCTTTATCCATTTTAAAGAAACATTTATATCATCTATACTTAATACACCGGAATGTGAAATATCAATTGGAAAAATAAATATTTACCTAATTACAAAATTAGCATTAATATTAATTATTGTGGCAAACCTTTAATATTGTCACTAATTTATTTTCTGTACAAATAAAATAAGGATTGGAATTTCAAAAGTATTATCATTTTATATTAATTTGTTATTTTGTAAATCATGTCAGAATCCCTGCTTCTACTTTACCGATGGTTTGAGATAACATGGAGAAGCTGCAAGGATTATAGATTTAAAATCATTACCCTTAGAGCCGCAGAGCAACGATTGTACCTACAGAGAAAGAGTGAAGGAAGGTAGTACGAAGAGGGCAGTAGCTACGCACCGCACGAAAGTAGTTGATATATATATTGTTCCCCCACTCCGCCGCCACTTGCCGCATCTAGGTGTATAATATCTTTGGTTAGAGATACTCTAGGGAGAGTTGAGAAACGAATAGGCTCACGCTTGAAAGGGCTGGTTTGAACGTTTGGTTCCGTCACGAAGTAGTATAAGGAGACCCCACTCCCGGAAAATTTGGACGCGTGGATTCGGATTTAGCGTGATTTAGTTAGTTTGCATCGCTCGTAGCGCCTCTTGCGGGAACATGCAAACATACATACAGATCTGAATACATACAGTCAAATACACATTCGTAAAAATCTGTGTTTCGTGACAAGCATGTATGCGTTTGTTTACACCTTACACTATTGGAGCCGCCGTTTGTAAATCTTTTATTTCAACGCTTTTCTGCAAGAGGCGCTGCGGACGATGCAAACTAACTAAATTCGAATCCATGATCCAATAAATACATGGTCTAGCCACTTGAGGGCCCCGTTGTGCCCAAGTCACGCAACCGCTTAGTTTCACCATTTTGTTAGTATAACCGCGCAGTTTGAATCTGATGCGGACTCTGTACGACAAACTATTGTAGGAAAATCAGTATGTAGGAAGATAATATTATGAAAATATTGAATGAATGAATTCCAAAATTACTTGGAATACGTACTGAATGATGTATATTAGAACACTGATAAGAAAATAAATTATAGTTGAGACAGAATGGAAGTTTGTAAATAATACTGAATGACAGCGATCAAAAGTACATACAAATATTGATATTTATGATAATTAATAACATTTTTAATATCTCTGTTTTACAGTGTATACATCATTCTCATTTCGCCAATTCTTTCAGAAAAATATAAGCAAAACTGACAGAGGTCTGTAATAGGATTACAACTAGGGTCCGTAAATTTTACAGAAAAGTTTGTGAGGTTAAAGAGATTAATGAATCTAATTTTTACGATGAAAATATAAGAACGTAACAGTAATTGCGAAATAACATCCTAATATATACATGTACAGAAATAAATTATTTTTTAATCAATTTAGAAATAATGCAATCAAACTTTAAACCAAATTCAAATTTTGTTTTGGATATTTTTTTGTTGATATTGTTAATAATGACAAATAATGGAAAGGAATCATACATCACAATAATCAGTATATGTATAACCTTCGTTTTAGGAAAGCACCAATGTTTAAAGTACCTAATTTTTTGTTACTGAATACAGAGGGAAATGGTTTAATACAAAAAACATTCAGTTCGGAGAAAACTGTGTTTTGCCTTTGAGGTTAGAATTTTTTGGTATTGTAAAATCGTCTTAAAATCGTGACAAAAAGTGTAATTTCCATTTCATTTTTTAAATGGCTAGACGTCCCCGAGATGTTCAGTTGATGAACACGGAGAAAGTTTTATCAAAAAAAGTTATTCACTTCCCAAAAAATTAATTTTCAATGAGACGGTGTCACAGTGCGACAGACGATTTTTGGCATTCAGGTAGTGATAAATAATAAAATTAACGTTTTATGCTTATCAACTATGAAGATATTGAAATACATGCCTTTTGTATATATAAAAAATAGCTTGATCACGAAAGCCTTTACTTTTAATGGATATGATGATCAAACTTTAAGGTATTTCTACCATCAAAAATACGATTTTGAGCAAATACTTTTAACTCTATGTGTATTTCAATTTTTGAGAATTTTCTAACAATAAACCCCATTTTCAAAAAATTGTCAGTTTCCACCTTCTATCTTTCCACCCTTCATGTATTACTTATATTACGAACGTTAGACAAAATTTTAATAAGAAGAGTAAACAAGAACATCGATAATTATAAATAAATGTTAAATATATCTTTCGATCAAATTTTCCTCCAAAACTGAGGAAGAAATATTTGTAAACAAATAAAACATCATTATTATTCGATATGTCGTGGTTATTGCATTATATAATTTTATTCATTCAGTACTTTCCCAGTTGACTTCAGTTTTATTTTATTCTATACACATATGCCAGTTTTTGTCAGCAGGAAGAGGTTATGAAACACGTAACCTGAAATTATAGTTGATCCGTATTATCCTTTACCCATCTTCAACATTACAATACATTTTATTAGTATTGAAATATTTCTATACAGCAAAATTACAAAAAAAATTTAATTCTAAAATTTTAATTTTAAAATCACTTACATTTGCCGCCTTACTTATCCAAAATGGCGAAACTAAGCGGTTGGTTCTGATTGACTCAGTTTTTTTTACTTGCGCGTGGCTAGACCATGTATTTATTGGATCATGTTCGAATCTATGCGTCCAAATTTTCCAGAGGCCGCATGGGAGTGGGGTCTCCTTATACTACTTCGTGGGTTCCGTTAACAGTTTTGAATTACCTAACCTCAACCTGACATGAGTGCGCAAGCGCGTACGTGTCTGGTGAAACTTTCAAACGTTTCAGAAACTTTGGTCCCATGAAATTTTTCATTGTTTCATGAAACTTTCAATGTTGCAATGAAACGTTTCATGGACTCATAACCCTATTCTGGGCAAAGAACCAGTGATCCCAGTTGAAAATTCCCGTACAGGAACCTGACAGGTTCCTTTGGAGGTTCCTGCACAGCAGTACAGGATCGTATGCAGGTTCCTGGTACACCAGTTCCTGACTTCCTGCCGCGGATCATGCGAGGGAACTTGCGCACGTTTATGTAGAGGAACCTGGCTATTCAAATACCTGGGGCTCTATTCTTGAAACCATGCGAGAAATCTCGTATGCGAGATATCTCGCATGGTGACATCTCGCATACGAGTTGAAAATGGTATTCTTGAGTGCCATTCAAGATACAGTGGGTCTATTCTTGAAAGTAACAAACGAGATTTCTCGCATGCGAGATTGAAGCGGTGTTGCCGGTTTTCCATTGAGCTCTATTAGCCAATAGCGACAAAGTATCAAGAGAAAGACGATGTGTGATTGGTGCTGTCCAATAAGCGGTATACATC
>CAKNYM010031849.1:0-21239 GCA_932195095.1 Andricus curvator
AAAAAAAAACGCAGTCGTCGTACACTTTCCACACCAGCGATAAAGATTTCCAGTCCGTCCCAGTCTAAAAAAGAAGACTTCTGCATCATCTGCAAAGCACCTATGCCGAAGATAATAAACAGAAACAAGACAACCCATTGTAATACATGCGATCGAGCTGTGTACTTGAAGTGTGCCCATTTAACAGCCGGCTATTACTCTTGTATTCATTGTGAAGCGGATCGATTGAGTGGACTAATCGGACTTTGTATTTTACAAAATTTTATTCATCTCAATATTTTTTTTGACATTTTTTGCGACTTAAATAAAGAACAATTATCACAATATGTCATTTTTTGTAACTGAGATAAAGAATATTCATCAAAACATGCCGCTTTTTCAATGTTGATTCGTGGCTCACAACGCCCCACTTTTTTAAAAAATTCAAAAAACACGTTTCTCGCACGAACATCCAGAATTTTTCAACCATTTAGACTTTCGAAAAAATAATTTAGCCAAAAGTTGTGTTTTTACGCGTACTAAAGATTCTATATATGTATATACACACAAAAAATATTTTTATAGTATTTTTGCCCCAAAAACGAAACCTGCCTCACAATACTCCCCACTCACCCCTATATATTCGGCAATCCTGAAAACTAAAAAAAAAATACTGCGCAGCCGTAACATTTATAGAAAACTACTGTGCACTCCTTAAATATTAATTGCAAACCCATTCATGTAGGAACCTTCATAAAACCCATAATAAGAACCTATATAGATTCCTATGCTATATTTCTATCTGAGATCGTAATTTGAGTCAGGAATTCATAGAGGATCTCATATGAGTTCCAAGCGTATTCTTACTTAGGTTCCAATACAGTTTACTATGTAAGGTTGTTCAATAGGGCTGCATCTGAATATAGGGTTTTATATAATCCATCAGGTAACTGTTGAACCCTAACCTCAAAAAATAACTTAGAAACACTGAAGTAACCAATTTTGCTGCTAAAGCTTAAGATGTGGTGACTAAAATCTTTGGAAAAAGGCTGCTCTCGTGTTTATACGCTCGCTGAATCTAAGCTCGTTATATCTTAATTTTTCCTTATTTTCTACCTTCTGTTCCGGTAGCTTCTGTAGTTTCTTTTCGAACAAGTACCATATGAATACAGAAAAATATGAAGATCTTCGTCGTGTTGATTATGGTTTAATTTTACGAGGTCACCTACTGGTCAAACCATTTGAATAATAAATCCTGCTAACTCGACAGAAGCTGACGACGATGACAACTGTCCCGAATGGGGATATGTAGAATGATTCGCTCTTCAGGCTGTTGAGGTAACGAAGCCAGGGGAGGCACACTGACAAAATTCGCACGTAGGGTAGAGCGGGCAGGACAGACCGCGGGGAAAGAGCGAAGTATATGAGATTTAAAGGGTAACCGTTTTCGGTTAAAGTCTTTTGTATTAATTTAATATTCAGTGGTCTAAAATTAAATGAGGATAGTTTAATCGCCTTGTATATAAGTCGGAAAATCATTCCTCTCTTCTGTGAACAAGGATGTTGAGATAAAAAATGTAGGTATCTACCAGACCAAGTTTGTTTGTGGTAGCAATTAGTGAGAAGCGTTCCATTATTAGTTCTAATGACTGAAACATCTAAAAAGTTGAGTGTGTAGTTTTTTTCTTTTTCGAAATTGAATTTTAAATTTGCGTCAAAAGAGTTAAAGGTCTCCAAAACGTTATCTAATTTTGATTCTGGAATAATCATGAAGATGCATCCACATATCTTTTATAGAATGGTACTTCAAAATTTAAATTGGAAAGACAATCAATTTCGAGAGCATTCATGATGATGTCCGCTACCACAGGTGAGAGCGGAGATCCCATTTAAAGTTTAAAATTTTTATTATTAAATTTAAAAAATGTGGATCTTAGACAAAACTCAATGGCATTTAAAAGTTCATCTCTTGGTATGATAGTATAAGGAGCGATTTCATCCCATTTGTTTTTGATACATTGTAGAACTAGATTGACTGGAATTGAAGGGAATAAATTAACAACGTCTAAAGATACAGAAAAATGTTGTTTAGGGATTTTGAAAGATTTGATGTCGTTAACAAATTGCCAGCTGTCTGTAACACGATACATTGATTTTTCGGTAATTGTTTTTAAAATGTCAGATAGAAAGTTTGCTAATTTGGAGGTCGGACTATTAATAGTAAAGATTATAATTCTCAGAGGGTCACCGGGTTTTTGAATTTTTGGGAGTCTGTATGCTCTAGGTATAACAGTGGCATTAGCTTTAAGCTCTTTAGCTTCTTGAGAGGATATGTAACAGATTGCGATCCCATCTGTTACTTATAATATTCTTAGATTTTTCAGAGGTGGCTGTATACTCAAAACGTACTTCCTTGAATTTGGATTGGTCTGATAAAAAAAAGCATTTTTTCTATGTATTTCGATCTTTTCATTGCTACAGTAGTGTTGTCTTTATCTGCCTTGAGGAAAATTTCATCTGGGTTTTCTTTAATAACTTTTATAGCTGGGCTGAAATCTAAATTATTTTGAAATTTTTGTTTATTTAAAATTGGAGAAATCAAAAAATTGAGAATAGTTTGAGAGCAGTGACCTCTAATTTCGTTTTGTTTATCTAAAGGCAAATTCCAAACTCAATCGAAGCTATAAAGTCTTGTGAAGGAAATTGTTTTTTATTGCAAGAATTTAATGCAAAACCTGGTCCTAGAGAGACAATTTGAATTATCATATCATATGATGATATGGATTCAACTCCATATCAGATCATATGATTTTAATTTATTTATTTTTAAAAAATTCTACTAGCATTTTCTTTAACTCTCTTTAACTCATCTTTAACTCCTTCCTTCGTAATTATAAAAGAAGTAAAATTTTTGAACCAAGAATCAGGGGTCTCACAATTTACTTTTTGTCCAATAATTTTTCTATTTTTAAGATTGTTAAATTTTTTAGTTAATTGTATTTTGTGTTTTACAAATAGATTGTTGTAATTGACATTTTCAAAAATAAGGAAATCACTAAAAATTGTAAAAGGAAAAAGTCAAATAAGCTTATCATGTAGAAACTTAAGTTGTTGGTTGATGTCGAAAATTTCACAATGGATATCCCTAATCTCCATGTTTAAAATGTTAATTTTAACAATTTTAGAGAGTCTATGGCCAACGGCCATACCACGCTGAAAAATCCAGTTCTCGTCAGATCACTGAAGTTAAGCAGCGTTGGACGCGGTTAGTACTTGGATGGGTGACCATTCAAGAATACTGACATGAGTGCTGTTGGCACATCGTGGGTGTGGTGAGCCCACACTTGTAGTTATTTATAACTACAAGAAAAACCTAGAAACACTACCCGAATCGGGTAGTGTCACGCCTACCCTGAAAGGGAAATGGTTTAATGGTATATATATATTAATTCTAACTTTATTGAAAGGATAATAAAATCTAAGATTGTTAAATTTATTGCAGTTATTTAAATGAGGTGGAATTATGCCACATTTTTGGCATCTAATTAGAAAAATTCTTTGATTTCTTAAATGAGCTATTCTGGATAATAAACGTGAGAATTTCTGTAGTAAAAATAGTATTTGAAATCCAAAGTGGAATCTGATCCACTGGTAAAAACCTCCATTGTGTTGTGGAGGAAATCCGTTTTTCCGAAGAGGAATCCGTGGAGGAAATCTCCTAAATACAAATTAGACATTTTCCAAAAAAGGAATGTAGTTTATAAATTTGACTGTTTAAATTGTGATTGTTGTTATATTGGACCAGCTGGCAGACCTTTACACTATAGGGTTAAGGAACACACACGTCGTAATTTCAATGTAGATAACATGACTGCTCTTGAAAGACACAGAATTGAGACTGGACACGATTTTGATTTTGTACATACAAAAATTTTAGCTGTGGAAAAAAATGTAAATAAACGCTCAACTATTGAATCCTATTTCATCAAAAAAGAAAAAAAGTCAGTTAACCTAAGATTTGAGAACTCCAAATTACCTAATTTCTACAGTTCTTTATGTAACCTTTAAATCTCACTTTTTTTAAATTTATTTTACTATAAAAATTTTTTTAAAATTGTATCTCTTTTTTTCCAAATTAATGTCAATTCTCAGTACTTTCAAGAACACTCATTGACCCACCCACAAGAGATGACTTTAGAAACACTCGTTGAGTTTCCGAAGCTTAAGAGGACGCTCAATTTTTGTGTGGAGTCTGTTTCTCTTCATAATTATTCTTTTAAATTAACAAAAATGTGAAAATTTGTACTGTAATTATTTTACACATGGGAATGACTTAACTCTAAATAATGATCACCTACTCAATTTTTGGTAAGATAACATTTTTTCAAACCTATATACGTATTTCTATTAACATAACCTCTAACTAATTTTATGTCAACAAACTGAAACTTTCATATTTTTATTTCCTAATCACACAGTCATTTTAATGTTAGCTTACGCTAACAGTAATATACAAGTCGAGCCTAATAACTTCATCATGTATTTAATCAAATACATGATAAATAACATTATTTAGCAGTTGATACTTTTTCCCAAAAAATATCATGGATTTCTATTTAATAACGAGGGCATTTTTATGTCGCTCTTTTTCATCGCTCTCAACTAGTGTTTCTCAGGTAAAACATTATTTATAATTTTTTTTTAAACTTATACAATATTTATTATACACACTAAAAATCACATTCTTTAAAGATAACATATTTTTCTAAAATTTGTTTTTTACTCCAAAAAATTTGTTGGAAACCATATCTCGATACCCAGATAGCAAACGTGCGGGGCACGTTACTCGCACGGCATGCGGGGCACGCGGTGCGTGCTGGGTGTGAGGCATATGGGTCGCACTTTGTGAGGGGCACGTACGTGCGCGGCATATGCGACGCACTTTGTGATAGGCACGATGTGTGTCGCACTTTGTGAGGGTCATTATATACATGATATATAAGTAATAAGCACATTTTTTGATAATAGTAGTATAGTAAACTATTATTACTGTAATAAAATTTTCAAAAATGTTGATAATTATTATAATTAAAGATTGAATTAATTGATATTGTAAAAATTGCCTATTTACAAAAATTAAAACATTCCCGATTTCATAATAAGAAGAAATTAGGAGATTAGTGAAAATTATTGAATGCATGGTTTTTGTCAATTTGAATTTGAAATTAATTAAATAAAAAATGAAATTTTTGGTATAATTTCTACTTTACATATTTATTTATTTTTATAACTTCAATTTGCGCTTTTAATTTCAAGTTTAACATTAAATTAAGTTTAAAATGTAATTTAAAATTTGTTCAGAAATTTAAAAAATGCATCTTTAATTTTCAATCGTATGAGGTTCATTCTGCAAAACTAATCGTAGGTGGCAGCACCGAGCCGAGTACTAGACCCTCTGTCGATGAGAGACGAAAAAATATGGTGGTAGTTTTACGGTTGCTTATAATTAAATATATGAGGGTAAATAATCTTTAAATATATGTTTAATGCTTACATGCGAAGGTATTTTATACTTTTAGTGGAAATTATACATACAATTGAATATATGGTGAACTATAGTAAACCTAACCTCACTTTGCATGTGACAGTCAGGAAAGAATTTATCAACCTTTTACGAATTCTATATGATAAATATTGATACAAAAGTTTGAAAAATATATTTTGTTATGTTTACAAGGTATAAATGGCACTTTATACTTATTAACAAAATTTCTTTTATTGAAATTCGTATCTCATCGACAGAGGGTCTAGTACTCGGCTCGGTGCTACCACCTACGATTAGTTTTGCAGAATGAACCTCATTGTATTCATTTTTTATTATTTTTAAGTAGAAATAAGAGGAGCTATATTTAAAAACTGCGCGCATTAGCTGAATAATATACGGCGCAGACCCCGTCGCGTCGGTCGAACGGTAATCGCCCGACGCGCCGTAACAGCTGTTTTCGACTTCCGTTGTCGGTTTCGCACGGTTTCGTTTTGCGAGTTTTTAGCGAGAAAACATGTCGGTTCTCGATCGAAAATTTTATCATTGCGATAGGATTTTTACGTATAGTGACTCTGCGGCCCCCATTTCCTCTCGATTTGTGTCGAATCGTGCGCGTGTTTATTTATATTTTGCTTTATTCTCCTTCCGGCGCTACCGATTATTTTACATGTGTCAGGCAATTTCGATAATATAATAATCAGTGGCGTACATGTCAGGATTTATACATTTTGACAAGTACGGTTAATTTCTGTTCAATCTTGTTTCTATTTTTTTTATTATTGAAACAACAAATATTAGCATGTTTGTGTCCAAAATAATAAATATCCTTCGCTGAAACTTTAATAAGAGACGTAAAAACGGTTATAAACAGTTTATTTTTGGTTTAAATAATTAAAAAAAGTTAATTTTTGTTTTAGGTCACCTTTTTTTTTATTAATTAAACGAAAAATATACTTTTTACCTACGTTTTTACGTTTTCTGTCAGTTCTATGAGCCTGTATCTTGTAGTTGCAGCGAAAAATAATAATTATTGTATTGTATTGTAATTACATGTAAATATTTTCTGTACCCTCTAAAAATCATAAAATGACCCTCACGACGTGCGACACACCTGTCACGCATATGAGGACGCAGCTGTGTCATCCCCTGCGCGCACTTCGTGCGAGAAAATCCGCACGTGCGTCGCACCGTGCGCGCACTTTGCTATCTGGGTATTTTTGTTATATCTTTTTACAATAAATTACTTCTTACGACACTAACCAAAGGTCTAAACTGAAGAAAGAATGTAATTGTCCTTGTGATCGGTGCTATCGGAGGTGCAAAACGATCACTGGTTCCTAACCTCAAAGCCATACCCGCGTACCATAAACATGCCAAGGCACTTGCGAGATAGATACAGAAAGCTCTCATCCTTGGGTTGCTCCATCTCCTCAAGACACACGAGGGTTTCGCCATCCTGACGTTGTGATTTCGTCGTGCCGTGTGGCCATCCATGTCACGGTCGTGAGATGTGGCTTTAGGTGTGATTTACAGCGGTTCTACTGGAAGCGGGTGTCATTTTCATAGATGGCAGTTGCTCCCAGTGGGACCCTGTGGTGGTTGGTCAACCTGTTTTTTAAAATTATATATATATATTGAAAGAAAGTAAAAATGTATACGGTCCAGTTCGGTTTTTTTGTGAGCTGAGACGGAAAGCGTTTGACTGCTGAATACGCTACAAACTAAATAAGCAGTCGCGGGCAATGGTCCAGGGATGGTCCCGAAGGAAAAATTCCCAATCCACGGCGCGCACAGTGGTCCAGGAACGATAAAAAGTTGGTCAAAAGTCAAAATTTAATTGGATTTTCGCCAAAATTTGTATTTAGGTATTATGAAGGTCACTGATAATGAATTTGATATAAAAAATTCTGAATTCAAAATGGCGGATAAAAAATGGCGTCGAAAAATTGGAAATTTTGTTTGAACCTAAACAGATAGTTAATTTGGGATTTTCAAAGATTTTGATGAAAAATATGTTACAAAAAATTCAAAATTACTTAGAAAGGGAAATTAAAAATTCTAATCGGTGAATTCAATGTGATATAAAAATTTTCGAAAAATTGTACGTTGATTCAAAACATGAAAATGTAACGAAAAGTCGTATTTTTTCAATGACAGCGCAAATGACATAGGAATATTAAAATATGAACAACTGCATTTTTTAATACATGAAAATAATGTATTCTTTTAATCTCACATATCAATAAAATAAAATTATTGAATTTTCAGATAGTAAGATGTCGGTATTAACCTAGAATATATTTTCTTCTAGTTCTTCGACTTCATTAGAATCACTTTCACTGTCATCATGAGGTTCATAATTTTGCTTATCGGTTAATATCAGGAGATCTTGGACTCGCTTTGGTATATCTCTGATTCTCTTTTTTGGCCGAGAACTAGAGAGTTTCGGGCAGAAATTGAGAAGCAACCATAATAAAATGTCCTCGTTTGTCTTTTCGCGAGAGAACTTCCTTGTAAACCGCTCTCGATATTTTCTAATATTTTTATTACTGGCTTCCAAGGCTCCCTCACATAATAGACCAATAGGAAGAATAGACTTACTTGCAATAGCAGGCTGTGGATTAGAACTTTATGGACTGTTGGTATCATTGTATACCACAAATAACGTTCCACATAAAGTCTGGCAGTCTCTTTGCAAAACTCTTCCAATTTCTCGATATTCATTAGATATCCACTAGACATAGCCATTAATATATCTCCGAAGCGAGATATTAGTTCTTCATCAAGTCCTGAAAAAATTGTATTGTAATTAAAGGAGACTAATTAAAAATGTGAGATAATTGTGACAAAGGAAGGTTTGAAGTTTCACCTATGATTTCGGCTGCAACTTTAGGATTAGAAAAGAATCGTCTAGCTGTGTTGCCATTATTAGAGTTTCCCTGTCCCTGTCTCGGATAATCCACATTAAGTCCCATTTGGGTTTGAAAAGATTTCTGGATTTCTTCTTTTTTCCACTCTTTTAGAATTTTGCTCCCATCAATCGCATCCATCTAATTTAAAAGTGTAAAAAAATTGGATACAATTATATGAAATATTAACTTGAATTAAAATCGAAACCGCACATCTGTATGTTGAAATAATTGAAGAGAAAAAATTATTTACCTTCCATTTCTCGCTATCTAGACGGTATGCAATTTTGATAAGAGATTCGAATATTATTATATGAGCATGAAGTGTAGGAAGACCAAATTTAAAAGTAGACCTGTCTTCTTCTTTCTCAATCACCATACTCAAGTCATTCATTTCTGATGGCTTAGTTCCACAAATATAACATTCCGCACTTGTTCGGCCACTTAGTGAATTATAGACCTGTTTTAATAAATTTTAATAAATGATGAATTCACATTACTTTTTTTTAAATATTAGTATTTCTTTAATTTTTACCTTTCCATCAATCATGGTCAGCATTAGAGAAAATTCTACTGACGTGTTATTCGAAATAAAGGGCTGCAGATTTGCAGTTTCGTTACACATGTGCATATCTTCATTTTTCAAAACATCCGTGGTTTCCTCAACCCACTGCAATCGAACTGGCCGACAAAATCGAGTAGAGGAAGGTCGTGGATTTTCCTAGATCGCTGCATTTGTTGTTTTGTCTGTCAGTCTAATAGGCACTATAAATGTCCCAAAAAGATAAGCATCACTAGATTCCGGGTCACTAAATATCTGATTTTATCATCATCATTAGCATCGTGATCAGGTGTCAGAAGTGAGAAAATCTTGCTTGTTGTGTGACGCAGTAGGTCTTGTAGTTTCACTTCACAATGCTTTTCATTTACTTGAATGTTTCTTGGATAACACTCTTTGTTTGCCTCTACGACATCATTATAGCGCTGTTGATGATCCTCAAATCTTCAATTTTTCTGCGCATAGATCTTTCAATTGAGTTCTGGAAAGATTTTTCTGGACGACCAAAACAGCTGTAAAGACATTTTCATTTCAAGAATATGATACAGGTTTATGTTTAGCATAACATAGTTATGAAGTTCTGTTTCTAGAAACAGAATTTAAGAAAGATTAATATTTTAAAAAATAATTGCGAAGTTCCAAAGTAAAATGTAGCTTCTAAAATGTTCATTACTAATACCTTTTTTTTGGGAATCACCAATTGAGCAATAAAAATCCATCTTTATCCACATTGCGTTTTTAGCCACAAAAGTTTTTTTTGAATATTTTGCCTTACTCCACTTTTTTTAGCGTACTTGGAAAAAGATTGAAGTTTTGTCTTTAATTAATTTTTTCACACTCTGACACTTCTGCACAATTTTCTTCTGAAAAAATTTCACAAAATTTCCATGACCCTTTTACGATAAAAATCAAAGAGATCGGCATTTGTCTTACACTTTTTCATCGCGTCTCTGTTGAAACTTCGAGTTTCGATACCTGTAGAATCCCTAGGGCTGAAACAAAATGTTTCAACCCTAGGGATGCAAACACCGTGTTTCAACCCGCTCTACAGATACCGAAACTCGAATTTTCAATAGATTTGCTATGAAAAATAATATGCATTACTCGGAATGTAACACAACGATTGCAACGAGATTTTTGGAAAAGATAATCAATAAGAACACCCATTTTCTTCCTAATATTTATACCTTTATTGACGCTATGGCTTATTCAAACTGAAGTAGTAAACATAAGAAAACTTTCCTTAACATAAAAAAGGGTAGTGTACTTTAAAAATTACAGTAACTTTGAAGCTATTACCTACCTGACGCAAGTAGCTTTCCGGCACTGTCCGAACTTTCGAGCCGCGCGGTCTGTTCCAGGGCTCCGCAAGGCACCTGTCTTAATGCAGTTGTGAGCAGATAACAGGCAGATTAAAACTTACCTTTAACAGAACTTCTCACAAATCCGTATATTTTTTATTGTAATAACTTTATAGAATGATTTTGAAGCAATAGGGCAACAAGTATATACAATATTTAAATGTTATAAATAATTGTTAAAATTTATTATAATAACATTCAAAAATATAATTTCACTTTAGTATATGTTTTTCCAAATAAAAAAAAAAGCTGAAATTCATTTTTAAACTACAAATAATTCGTTCTAAAATGTTTTTGTGCAATGATGCACATATACCGTGCATTGAAATTTTTTTTTAAATTAACGTTTTACCCTAATTCCCTGAATTTCCCGGCTCTAATTTTTGAGCGAAACTTTACTCACATATCTTCAGAATGCTTCCACGACCTCACTTTTTTTGGCAAGGTTTGGCAAAATTATTTATTTATTATCAAAGTTTAAGTTTTAATCTCATTTTTAGCCATTAGTCTTAGATAAATAACATTATGAATGTTTTTAAAAACTTTATTTTAAACGTCATATTAAGCAAGATCATATAATATGCGGCAAATATAAATCATATTTATGCAAAACCGGACGGTTTTCGTACCTTTCTGTGCGCGTTTGTGGGACGCGAAGTTCTCGTTTGTCGCAGGGGGTATTTTTCTGGCCACGGGCGTAAAAGTATACTTTTACAGAGAGCGCGCATGCGCTTTTGGTCCAAAGCGGCGACACTCCTGGCTCTCTCTTCTGACGCATGCGTGGTACATATCACAAATGTTTGTAGACTGTGCAATACAAATGTACAGAGCATGCCGGCTGGCAACACGTAGCAACACGTGGGTCCGCGAGTCTTTCGTTAACCGATAGATAACAATTGTGTCGCGATGGCAAAGATTTTATTTGACTAACTAAAACTAAAATGAACATAACCGCACATGTCTATAATAAGACTAGTATGAAGCTCACGTGCAACATTTAATGTTATGTTTAATTTTAGTTATAGTTATTCAAAATGACTGTTGTATTTTTCCTTACGGGGGGCTTCGCCCCACGAACTCCCCCACGGGGCTCCGCCCCTCGACCCCGTCGGGGCTCTGCCCCGGACCCCGTCACCCCCATTACGACTTCACAGTCAATACCATCTCGAATACTAAAACTATATCGGTTTTGCATAAAATATCGTGTGTCACTCCGCAGCAAACCTTTGACGACCTCGCCCGCTGTTTGCAGTACTCGGCATGCGCGCGCCGAAGGCGCGCGCATGTACGCCTCGTACAGCAAACATCGGCCTCGGACGTCAAAGACGCGGTTTGCTGAGTCGTAACACAATATACTATTATAATAAATTTAAATTAAAAATTTAAAGATTTTTCGGGTTTCAATCGTGTGCGAAACTATGAATGTTGCCGACGTTTCGTGAACATTGCAGTTCACTTCTTCAGGCCTGACCTGAAACTGAAGTTTCAGGTCATGTTGTTCTTAGGTATGTATTCTCTACGATGCCTGTGATCCATCCAGCCCACACCAAGGGGCGCTCTGGACGATCACAGGCATCGTAGAGAATACATACCTAAGAACAACATGACCTGAAACTTCAGTTTCAGGTCAGGCCTGAAGAAGTGAACTGCAATGTTCACGAAACGTCGGCAACATTCATAGTTTCGCACACGATTGAAACCCGAAAAATCTTTAAATTTTTAATTTAAATTTATTATGGCCAACAGCCATACCGCGCTGAAAAAACCAGTTCTCGTCAGATCACTGATGTTAAGCAGCGTTGGGCGCGGTTAGCACTTGGATGGGTGACCATTCGAGAAAACTGAGTGCTGTTGGCACATCGTGGGTGTGGTGAGCCCACACTTGTAGTTATTTACTACAAGTTATCAACCTAGAAACACTACCCGAATCGGGTAGTGTCACGCCTACCCCGAAAGGGAAATGGCTTAATGGTATAATGGTATATCGTGAAAGTCTTAAATCTACAATATACTATTATTTAAAATTTTGTTATCAATAGAAATCGATTTTCGCAGTTAGGTAACTTCCAGGGGCTCATAAATGTGGAAACAAAATTTATAATATATTTTTTTTGCTTTCGTGATGCTTAAGTATCGCTAAATATATTTATCAATTCATTTTCTTGAAATAATAAAGTTGAAAAAACGAATTTTGACCATCTTTTTGTCGTTCCTGGACCACTGTGCGGCGTAAGCAACCGTGCCGATGAGTGCATGATACTAGAGAGTGTGTCTCGACCTTTCCCTAGCTGCTCGTGTGAACAAACAGGGATAACACTAAACATACTTGTAAGTGCGGTTTAAAACAATCGAACGCGCAAGCTCCCGACAATATGTCAAGTAACAATGCCAACTACCCTAGAGTTGGGGGAGCCAATCAAGACAGAGTCAATAGGATGGACCGGAAAAATCTCAATACTTTTGAGTGGACGGATCGACTGAGGGACAAACTACTGGAGTGCTACGATATCAGTATGGCCCCTCAGCGAAAAGGTTACATGGCGCGACTGCATCCTCTGTGGTGCGAGGAACACCCAGAGCTCTCGCGCCTGCTCTACCGCAGGCAGAACAAGCAGGTAACAGAGAAAGAAAGGAGACATGGAAACCAACGGTGGGCAGGCATCCAATAGAGGAAGAGTGATGCTTTGGGACCAGGAGAAACATCAAAATCCAGGTTTCTCTCAAGCCTAAGGATCTGCCTGAACTGGATGAGGTTCTTCGTGGAGATTTTTCCGAAGAGTCCAACCTCTGGATCATCAATTGTAGTGTCTATGATGCAGCGAGAACTTTGGCGGATGCAAACCGTAAAACAAAATCAAAAAAATCAACGAGAAGGTGGGAAAATGGTTGTTGGAAGAGAAAGGTATTTTAGAACGAATCGACTGCAGATAGATGAAGTGAAAGGGATGCGCGAGGAAGGGAGGAAGGTCCATGAGATGTTCAAGAAAAACGGCAAGGAGAGAGATAAGGCAGTAGGGGAGGAGAGAATAAGAGGGTCAAGGTTTAACGGGAACTATGGGTGGATTATGCCAAGGGAGAGAGCGCAATATGTATGTGAGAAAGAAGAGGAAGGAAGTCAGGAGCTTATAGCGAGGATGATATGTGGGTGCATGGAGGGTTTTAATAGGTTCGGGCTTTCTAGGGACAAGAGGATGTGTGAATTGTGCGGGAAGGGGATGCAAGGGTGGATCACTGGTTGTAGGAGTGCGAGGAGGTGGAAGGGAGTGGGATAAGCATGGAGGTATTGATGCATGAAAGGGGGGACAAAAGGACAGTAGCATGGATGAAGGAGGTGTTGGGTAAGATGGAGGAGAAGAGAAGAAAGGAGGAAGATGAATGGAGAAGGAAAGATTGTAAATAGGAGAGGAAGCTTTAAGGCCAGCAGGCCAAAAAATAAACGTTTATCTAACAGAATCAACGGCTGATAATAAGACCAAAAGATGAATGCATCAACTCAGCATAAAGATAGACTGGACAAGACAGTACGCTTCCCGCATTCATTGTGTGATTGACTACATAACATCTGATAAGAATTTCACTGCCAGGATTCGACAGTTCGCGCAAACTGCCTATCCCTCATTACACACTCAAAGAGTCAAAGCTGCTGAGCGGAGGGAGATGTGGGTCAGAGAAAATCAACAGTTTTTCTCTGACCCATCTCGACTCTTCCGATATCCTTCAGTTACTGTGGAACACCCGCTCAAACCAGAGTATATCGAGGATATGTCTTGTCTTAGTCTGAATTCCATTAAATATTTTGAATACTCTGAATACTTTCTGAAAAATGTAATTCTTTTTAACGATTTCTAAATTCATCAAGTTTTGTCGACGGGTTAACTACTACTGAATGGAGATGTACACTCTTTTTCATTAATTGAATTCTTTTAAATTCGTGGAATTCAAATGAATACTGTGAATTCTCCATGATTGTTTGAATTTTACTGAAATTTTGGAAATAGATGACATTGGAAATAATTGCAAATAATTCCGTATTTCTAGCAGAACTTAGAGAATTCAAAATAAATCAAGTTTCATACTTAATATTTCAAAAGAATTAAAACATCTTCAAAAGAATTCAGAAGATTACAAGTATGTTCTAAGAAATGGACAGAATTCTGCAGCATTCAAAATACTTGAAGTAGTTCAAAACAATTCTATGTGCCCTCTAAAGATTTCAAGACAATTAGAAAAACATTAAAATAATTCAAAAGACTTCAAGAAAAATCAAGGATTTCTACAGAATTCTCCGCCGACAAAAGTTGATCTAGACGGCTATCGATTATTTGCAATAAAGTGCGAAGTATCTAAACTCACAGAAATTATTTGTGCTACGCCCATCGAATGTTGATTAACCTTGCCTTCATTTCAATTTTTTCCGTGCAGCGTAATTCGGTGAGCCAATATTTTATCGCCAACATATTTAAGTAAAACAATTATTTTTTGCAAACTTATTTTACAGTTTGATAAAACTTGATCAAACTCAAACCCACCTGATTTAAACAGACACATATTCGTAATCGCATTTGTTTCTTTTGAACGCTCGAAGTTAGGTGAAGTTGCCGCTGTAGGAGTAATTGTTTGCCGAGGTTGTATGCACACTTGCACCTAGCTGTTCACGTACATGCGATTTCAATGCCCTGTTGTACCCAAAAATTTTGTGGGACTTTTCGATCTGAATTTTCGTTTTCTATCCGCCATTATAAGGAGCGATACAATTCCTGAGACACCCTGTACGTATATATTTATAGGTATAATAAGGCGTCGTGTGAAATCAGCCTTAAAATGTCATATTCTGGTCTCAAGAAGACTACGGTCGTTTTGATCCCAGTAATTAAAATCCTCATTATTCCAAGGCCACCATAAGGCCCCCACGGGCGTGACTAATCCTCTTTACATTTAATAAATTACTTACATTATTATTTATCTTCATGGCATAAAAATGTTGTCCATTTGTTTCTATCTCCAACAGTTCACTAGATACTCGTCGGAAATTACAATTTTTATTTTTTTATGTAAATTTTTAGATGCCTGTAGTCTTTAAGTTCTACAGGTTCCAAATTTCTTACTTGAAAATGATTCATTGCAAGATCATAAGTTTTCGCGGTTGTAAATTTTTAGTCATTAGCAGATGTCAACTGTTCAGTCCCAAACTTTCTACCTGTTTCCTGGAAATGACCAGTCCTGTAGGCCATTTCCTAAAAAGGAAGAATGGTAATTTTGACAATGGCAATGTTAAGGCTCAATCCCTGATCCCTACAGTAGTGGTCGGCATGCTCTTGCCCAGGGCAGGCTACCCTGACCGGCCTGCCCAACGACCTACTTTCTGGTCAGGTACCTGCGAGCTTGGGCAGACCGGCCCTTTCCTCAGGGGTCCTTTGTTGGAAAGTAGAACAAATTGACAAAATTTAAAAATCGTTAATTTTGTAATTAGCGATTTGAAAGTGATATTTTTGGAATCTACGTATTTTTCCGATTCCAACGACATGTAATTTGTCTATAAAGGTTGAAAATTTAAGAAGTATTTAGTATAAAATTGAATATTGAGCTAAAGTTTTTTTATATTAAACTCCTTCAAATTTTCAACTTTCTTAGGCAAGTAATATATCATTGGAATCGGAAAAAATCGTAGATGCTGATTATGCTATTTTCAAATCGCTAGTTGAAAAATTAAAAGTTTTTAAATTTCCTTACTTTGACCTGCCTGTGGAAAAAAAGACCCCTGCTGGAGAAAGCTCACCCATACTGAAGTCCGTGAATAGAACGAAAAGTAGCAGAAAAAATTAAGCCGGGACAGGCCTGACCATACCTTAAAAGTGAGCAAAAAGTTTGCCGACCACTGCCCTAAAGGCTTGAAGCGTAAAACAGCATCAGATCATGCTATATAAATATAGCCAAAACTGGTCGAAGCCCATAGTTCTCATAAATCAGATAAGGTCCTTTATGATCTTCAGCTAGCTGGTTTGCTTTTAAAGACAGCAGTACTTATATGAAAGAGATAAAATGGTGCATATTTCAACAGGCTCAAAGTAATGCAGGTATGAACTCAGGGACTTTTAACTTTTTACCGTGTGTCGCGATCCAGATTTTCTATTTCAAATTACAGGTGAGTTTAGGATTCCCAAGCGGCGAAAGGAAGAATCGTGAATTTTTGCCAAGTATGATTCATGATAATAAATATAATTTATAACTATGAATATAACTTAGCGGACATCAATCCTATATATATAAATGAAAGCTTTTTCGAATTTTTAACGTTTTAGGACGAATAGCGAAAATCTTGAAAAATTTCTTAGCGGAGCTTCCAGCGACGAGGAAAGTGTTCGTCTCGCATGGGCGATTCGTCGCAAAAGCTGGACGACTAGACCCTTAGTAAGTAAAAATATTCAAATGAGATTGAGTTAGCTTGCTTAATTTTAACTTGAAAATAATTATAGCAATTCTCGTTTTCTATATAATGCCATTTTTCTGCGTGTCTGAATTAGTTAAATTAAACTACTTGTTAGTCATATCATAGCTCACTTCCTATTTAATTTGCCAATACGTTCAAATTGACTGATTTTTAGTAAGATTTTATTTAATTTTTCTTCAAATTTAACTAACTGTTAGTAGAGGAAGTTACATAAATTTAGTGAAAATAATTAAACTATTTTTTTATTTAAATGACCTAACCTAAAAGCGAAGAGAAAGGCGATAATCGTTCCACTTTCAGATGGAAAGGCTGATAAACTCTTACAAGTTTAAAGAATGGATAGTGCGTAGGTACTCATTTAAACTTATTAATCACGTCCTATGAACTACATCGTCAAGACTACGCTAATAAGGGGAATATGTCTAGAGACAGTTTAAATACATGTAAAAAAATGAGAAAAAAAATGACCAACCCTCTTTATGTTTTATAATTATTACTCATTGCAACCAATTATCAGTTTTCAAACTTAGCAACATTGGCAATCAATTGCAATGAAGGCATAGTCTTCTTCAGGTAAAATTTTTGAGTGCAATGAGCGGTGGCTTGCAGTAACTGTGTATAAAGGAGGTTGTATCCCCATGACAACCGATTGTAAATTTTTAAAGTTACACATTATGTATGCCCATCTCAAGCAGAGACACGAAAAGACATTTTCATTTCGTACCTAAGTCGTTATTGTGGTTCATTTTCTTTATTTTTCCGTTCATTTAGACTGGAGTGCCGTTATTGAATGTTTCTTTCGTAAAAGTGTTAAGTTCATTTATTTGTTCTTTCTTTCATTTATTGTACTGAAGTTTTACGCCAGATGTATTCTCAGCACGTGCTTAACTTTCCACCTATGACATTAGCATTCCTTCGAGATTTGACAGTCAGTGTGTATCAGGTCAAGTTAGCTCCTTCGTACAAACAGGACAAGCTACAGAGGGAAGACGAAGAAGAGCTTCAATTACAAGTCGTGAACGAGCAACATTGCGACATTATACCAGAGCTGGGACTGATCAGAGTTCGAGTTTCCTCGCGATTCATGAACGTAACTAGGCACCAACTTTGGATTGCGTACATACCGATCTTCACGATTCAGGAACGCGACTAGGCACCAACTTTGGATTGCGTCCATATCGACAGATGAGGATGAGCCTCACTGTGATGACGATCCGATCCTAAGGTATTATTGTACGTGCAAAGTAGGGGCTCGAACTCCTGGCAGTTGTGCACGTGTGGCGAGCGTATTGTGGCTCACGGGATATGCCCGACATGAGCATAATATATGTTATCCTTCCACTTAACTTAATCACATGATACTTGACGACTTTTAATTTTACAACCTTTTGTTGCACAGTATTTTGATCGATGGGGGGGGGGGGTAAAGAACTACTAAATACTAAATATCAGAGTTACAAAGTCTTGGATACGATATATCATTATGGCGCTAGTGAACTATTTAATGTCGACAGAGTCCCTCCTAGTGTGTACAGAAGGATGACATTTGACGCGGCACCGACGAAAAGCCGTTGGTAGCCAAAACTAATTTTTAAAATATATTTACATAAAACTTGGTAGAAATAGATTTTTTGGGTCGTTGATGCCGAGTCAGATGTTAAAAATTAAGAATTCAAAAAAGCATAGCCGATATGGAGGTTAAAATTAATTTTTCTTCATAGATTATCATGATATTTGGCGTAAGTGGGTTTTTTGGGTTGTTGCTGATGTCGATTCGGATGTAAATAATGAAGAATTCAAAATGGCGGAGTTAATATGGTTCATGCACACGAAACAGTGCATCCATTTTTCCTCCTTCACTTAAGTTTACTTAATTAATTCCCCACAAAGTGTTTAAACTTGATTACACATCAACGGAAACAAAGAAGAAAAAGAAAAGATTAATCTAACATAATAAGAATATGAAACTAATTTATGAATATAATAATAATATGTATATAATATAAAGAATAGATTAATTAAAGAATAGAATGCCATCTTAAAAAATGTATTCTGACATGGAACAGCGGGTAACTTTGAATCGCTAAAATTTTGCGAGCAGTTAAATGTACAAACGCACATATAAATTCCCCTTCTATTTATAATTAAAAAAGATATAACACATTAATTATTTAGAATGTAAAACAAAAGCTGGAAAAATCAATTTCTTTGTTATTAAGCTACAAACATAAGCACGATAAGCGCAGTCGGAGACAAAAGGAGAGGCCTATGAAAACCAGCTCCACTACTTACCAGTAGAGCTATACGGCGCGGCGTACGCGCCGTGTCCGTGAGCTTCGCTGGCAAGCGTAAAGATGTAGTGGTACTTTCAGGGGATTCTTTTCGTAGACGCCTCCCCACTACAAAAAATGTCTGCCTGCGGACTCGACTATGATCGCCCATCCTGTAAAATTCAGCTCTCAGACGTTAGGATCCTTTCTGTGCGGACGGTCACATGTTCGTGCTGGTTATAAGCAATTTTTAACCTTCAGTCTGAAAACCACTGTGCATTGATTGATCTGGAAAAAGCCTTTCAGAAGGTGGATACAGTTAAACTTTGGAAAGTTCTAAAACAGAATGGAGTCAATGGTTGACATCTAAAAGCAACATGTGAAGTTAGTAAAGCGAGTGTAAGGGCAAATGGACAACTGAGTGATTGGTTTGATATGAGTTAGAGAAGATAGCAAGTTAGAGATTGGTTGGAGATTGGTTTAATATTAGTAAGAGAAGATGGCAGTTAGAGATGGCAATGATACGTTATGTCCTCTTGGTTATTCAATATATACAATGACAAATGTATAGAAATGGCTCTCTTAGGCGACGAAGGTGTTGATCTCGGGACAGTGAAGTTGCATGGTTTCACGTTTGCAAGTATGGAGGTTGTTACAGCAGAATCAGTGGATGTTTTGCAGAGAATGTTGAGCAGACTCAATACTAACACGAAAGGATAACACGTTTTTTTAAATTTTAAATTAAATTTTTTTTTAAACACGTTTTTTTTAAATAACACGTTTGAGGATAAAATTGAACGAAACAAAAATTATTGTGGCTGAAAGAAGGGATAAGAAAACAGTATGTAATATTGCCTTAGACGAAGTGAGAATTAAATAAGTTGATGATTTCGTGTATCTTGGAAGTTTATTTGCTACTGACGGAAATATAGATGGAGATAAGTATACCGACAGTGGGTGCTTGCACCCACTGTGCTATATGGTAGCGAGACCTAGATTTGCCAAGAAAGGGATAGGAGTAAAGCGAAAACGTCAACATGCAAGTCCTGCAAAATGTATGCGGTAAAAGGCTAATAGACAAAAACAGTAATGATTGGATTCTCATAGAATGTGGAGTTGACAAAAATAGTGATGAATGAAACTAGCTGTGAATTCGATCTCGAGTGTTTCCACTTTGTTTGTATTTATAATTATATGGTGCTCATTTCACGAGCACTTTGCTTCCCGTTAGCAAATGTATTTGCTTCCTCATAGAGAAAGCATTAGTTATTTTTTTCAATAATAGACAAACTAAAGTCTTCATTTTGATCAATTTAAAAATAGAAATTTACAAAAAATACAAAATTACAAAATAATACAAACAATTTTTGAAATACAAAGACAAATCAGACAAATCAAATTTTGAATTCTAAATGATAATTTTTCGAGCTGGAAAAGGGAAGGGAAAAGTTCCGTCGCACCCTATCCCTTTGCCAGCTTTATGATTTTTTTTTAAAAATTGTCAGAATTATTCTATTTGAAAATTTATGATAAAAAAATCTTTTCTATTCATGCGTCAACTTTGAATTATGTCGATGAAAGAAGTTTTTCTGTTAGAAATAGATGATTCATATATTATAAATGAGCATAACTTCCTTAATCTTCAATAAAGTGTATTAATATTATAGATCAATCGATTTTCCTCGAATCAAGGAATCTTTTCCGTTCTGGCATGAATTGTAAATCATTTTAGTGAAAAAAGTTTTACTGTAAAAAAACGAGTTTTCAAATATTATGCATAACCATAGCTTCCTTACTCTTCAATAAAATGTATCATTGCTATAGATCAATCGATTCGTCTTGAATCAACACAACTTTTCTATTCTCGCATCAACTTTAAATTATGAGAATTAGAACATTTTTAGTATAAAAATCGATTTTAAAAATATATAAATTACCATAACTTCCCTACTCTTCAATAAAATTTATTAATATTGTAGGTCAATCGATTCGTATCGAACCAAGGAATCTTTTATATTGGTGCATCAACTTTGAATTATATTGAAGAAAAAAGTTTTACTATGAAAAACCGTATTTTCAAATATTATGCATTACCATAGCTTCCTTACTCTTTAATTAAATTGTATTAATATTATAGGTCAATCGATTCGTCTCGATCCAAGGAATCT
>CAKNYM010031849.1:30861-56899 GCA_932195095.1 Andricus curvator
TGGCACTGCGCGATACTGGTGTCGTAACCGCATAATTCATTGCATTGAGGAGTTAGCCCAAAGCAACGTGGCTGACTGCAAGAGCCGGAGCTCTCGGGCGATGGGGTCGCCACATCCCTACATTATTATTATCTCTCCGACCTTTCGTAAAGAAGCATAATGGGTAGGCTGCACAGAAATGTGGCCAAAAGTCAAATTATGGACAAATTTGTTTCAAAATGCTTACAAGGGGGTTCTCGGCGTAGCTGTTAACAAATCCGATTTCTACATTCAGATATTTAGTGTAAAATTTTTGAAAAAATTAATTAAACATCTAATAAAACACCTAGACTTAGTCATTTTACGTTGTTAGGATTAATTTGCACTCATACACCTACAATATAATTTTTTTTTTAATTTGTTATATGCGATTAACTGTTGTATTGTTGTGAACAATCATATTAGTTTTGGCAAATTTCATACTTTTAGAGCACCTTCTAATATGTTAATCGAAAGATTTTTTTAATTTATTTAAGATCACGATTGACAGCTCCAATCGCCAGTTAAAGGGATCGGTATCTTACTTTTTGCGATAACCAATGGAGGATTTAAAAACGAAGGACAAAAACAGGATTCTTAGGGATTGCATTTTTTAAATACTTTTTAATGCAAACTTTCTTATTGGGGACAGAATTGCGGTGAGTGTTTTTAAATCCTTCGCCTCTCTTTCAAATCGGAGTGCTGGACTATTGGCTGACCCCGCGCTTCTCGCAAATCGGGGCGGGGTGTTGCACAGCGAGCTAGGAGACCCCTGAAAGTGGCAAACATTCAAGATAGATACGGGTGATTGCCAAATAGTTGACAACTTTAGATCCCAATCATTTTACACGTTTTTTCTCACGTGTCCCAAACTCAAAATTAAACATTAAAAATGCTGAGTAATATTAGGAACATTTTTTAAATATTTGAGATTCACAGAAATAACTTATATTGAAATGAAAATGATAATAGTAAGAAAAGGGTTAAATATATTAGAGTTAAGGATTTCAAAAATTATTTCAAAGTCTGTCCCACAAGTTTTTCTTCATGATATTCGAAGTTGCTATTTTAGCTCAAAACTCGAGAATAATTACTCAAACTATTCACAATACCGGGTAAAATGGTTAATTTTCAACTTATGAAAATTTTCGTTTAGTGAAAAATCGATTTATCAACCTTGATTCCAAATAATGAGGTTAGATTTGTGATGAGGCTGTCGCATTATTTTGAAATTAATGAAAAGAGGAAATATTTTATAAAAGAACAAGCAAGAGAATTAACTTAAGGTGACAGTTTATATACAGCAGAAAAATTACTTTGGGATATCACGTCTTATACATTAGCGGCTGAGAAATGCACTCGGGGTGATCGCAGCTCTGAGGACAGTGGCTGGGTCCCTGTCCGCTAGTCGGGGTAAACTACCCGAGTAAAAATGCTTCGACTTGAGTTCGACTTGGCGATGTCTTGAGTTCGTCTCCAAGACATCGATGTCTGGCTGCGTCACAAAACTGAGACGAGACATAAGACAATGTCTTACTTTTATATTTTCAGCATGGTGATTTAAGGTCGGCGTAACTTGTCTCAAGACGAACCTTTTCGACTCAGAAATGAGACCTCGAATGAGACTGTTAACAGATGCGAAGGATTAAAATTATTGAATGAGAAATTTGTAAATATTAAATTAGTTATTTTTAATTTAAAAATTCAGAATCTGTGGGTCTGAACGAGTATAACCCTGAAAAATTTTCCTCACAAATATTAAAATTTTAATTTTCTATAAGGATCTCCTAAGCCAAACATTTTCGGTATTGTCGTCAAACACGTATAATACAAATGAAAATCTATAAATTAATTGATTCAATATATACGTTGTGTAAAAATATACAAAATTGTTTAATTAATAACAAAGATTAGCTTTTATGATAGTCAGAATGACCCTTTTTTCAGGGCAGGTATATACTCGAAGTTATAAACCGCTCGACTTGAAGTCATAAAAATTCGACTCAAGATATAAATATGTCTTCAAGACATAGAAACTTGTCTCCAAGACATAAATTGAAGTCTGGCTCCGTCTCAATAAGGAGACATGCTGGAGTCGAATTTTTCGACTTCAGCATGTCTTGATTGGGGGCAATTCAAGTCGAAACCAAGTCGAAGAATTTTTACTCGGGTAGGGAGATCTGGGCTTGGGTGTTCTTCACTCGAAAAGGGATTGAGCGAAGATCTTGCGGCTTATTTACACTATCTTTTTATAAAAATTCTCTCACGACCGCGAACCAATCACGAGGAAGACGCGTACTTATATTATAACAAAGTTTGAGTCGCTTACCAACGAAGAAACGTGAACAGCTAGCTGATAGAAGAAAATAATTTTAATAGATGTTTGCTTAATATGTAATATTTATCGGACATCAATAATAATATATAATTATAACTATTTTGTATAATATTTAAACAAAATGTCAGGTCATCCTCCATATTAATTTCTCTTAGGGTGTTTTTTCACGTACCATGGATTTTGAATGAATAGTGAATTTAATATTTTACACCGGATTCATTTCTAGTTAACTTGTTGGTTTATGGTTAATCTGATTGGTCGAAAACGTAGATGCGAACCCTGTGTGAAATAATAATTCAATGAAAAATTAAAAATCGAGGTCTGTGAAAATGTACTCCTACTATAAAATAAGAGGATACTTGAAATGCTGAAGCCAACATCAAATAAATCATTAGAATACTCTTGTACCGCATATCTTTGAATACTGTTACCTGTTCTGTACTTCAGCGCGCTTTTTCGTCGTTGGAATTCTATACTGCATCATTTATTGTCTTTCTGAAAAAGTTTGTAATTATCTTTGGAAATTATTGTTTAAAAATCATTTCTTGGAAGTTGTCGAGTCATTCTGTGAATGCATCATTTTTAATCATTTCACTTGGGCGCTGTTCTCCCAAGAAAATATGTAACGATTCCTAAGATCGAACTCCAGAAAATGCAAATACAATTGTCCATAACCGAACCACATCGAATTAATCCGAAACAGTCCAAAGCATTTTTTCAATCCTCTTCAACCTTTTTCAATCCGTGTGTCAACTCTGAATTCAATCCGAATGAATCCGAGGCTCACTTATCAAACCTTTTCAATCCGTGCATTAAGATATCCGAATCAATCCGAACTATAACGAACTCACCTTTCAATCCGTGCTTCCAATTTGAATGAATATGCGACTCAACCTGATACAATTTGTAATTCAAGAGTATTTGAGGCATTCGACACTCATCCGGAAAGACTTTTCAATTATTTAGAAACCGGAGGACCTTTTGAAATTCAATCTGAATGAATCCAATCCAAAAAGTATTTTCAATCCTTCTCATTACGTGCGTGAATACCAAATTCAGTCCGATTAAATAGGAAACCACCTTTCAATTCTTTGCATTCGGTCAGTTCAATTCGAATGAATCCGAGGCCCATCCATACCAATTTTGATTTTTTTGCTGAAAATCTCTACTGGGTTAGGTTGTGTTGACCGAGGACCATCCTCCTTTACAAAACCCTGCCAATTTTGTGATTTTTCGCGTATCTCTCACCGTTTTCGAGATAATTCAAATTTATTATTTTTTTATTTTTTAGAATTCTCCGTCCTGAGATCATGCAAATGTGGTCAGTTTTCACATATTTCACGACAATCCCCCTTTATGAAACCCTTAAAAATTATTTTCCATTGTTTAAATGTGATAATGGTGAAAGTCGGTTCATGCAAATAGTGAGGTTAGAACTTAGAAACTCACACTTTCTCCCCTTTCCCCTATGTTTGGAGACACTAACCATGAATTTTACATAATAATTAAGCAAGAAACGTTGACTTGAATGCCACTTCTTTACGTTACCAATTTATCGAATCTTGCTCTTGAGTCTCGAGAGTTGCTCTTGCTCTCAAAAGATGATTGGCTGATTCTACTGGTGGCAATGGCCAACTGAATTGACCATTAGGGTTTAGGAACTACGCATGAAGTTAGCGTTGATGGTTACGCATGAAGTTGAACGAAATGCATACCAAGCGAATGGTCTCAATGGGCGCTAACACAGTCGTTGGGGAGAGCTACATCGAAACTGTTGAAAGTTATAGAGGCAGCGAGCACAATGATGAACACCTCGAGAGCGACAGCGGAAGCATTCGCCGAAGCAGAATAATAGAATTATAGGTTTAGAGGTAAATCTCTTAAATGAAAATACATATAATACAGACAATATTACAACCTCAAAAACAAATATCTTAGCTATTCAGATAGAACAGTTAGAAGAAAACAAGTCAATCAACACTAATAATTCAGAAGTCAGGAACGAAATAAGGATAAATTTTGGTGTATTAAAAAGATCTTTAGAAGTTCAAAAAATATCTACTAAAACCCACATTCAACGGGAATACAAATTAACTACAAACTCAAATTTGACTTTGTGGATGGATTACTTACGTTCAGAGTTAACGTTTAACAATCTTCTAGATGTAATTGACTCAAGTATAATTTGTCCCCAAAATTTAGGTGAAAAAACTATGATAAGAAGGGAAGGTATGGTCAGAGACATCATCATAAACCGTTTAGACGAAAATGACCACAAAAGAATAAATGAAATAAAAGATTCCAAAATAATTTTGCAAAAGTTAAAAGAATTTAAAAGAGTAGAGATAAACATCACACAATAACAGGTAAGGACACGGCTATATCAGTTAAAGATGAAACCAAAAGAAAAATCTTTCATTTTTGCGAAAGATTTGATGCAATAGTTAGAACATGAAAACTGTGAAGGGGCTGTGGCCTTAACCGAACAAGAAAAAAGGGCAGCTTTTATCAAACAGTCTCTGGAACCATACCCGAACTTCGATCAGCTGATTTGATTAGAAGACAAACTCAAAAGAAATGAATTTAGAAGAAATTAAGTATTTTTTATCTCAGTTAGAAGCAGAAAAGAGAGCAGACGTCAGAAACAAAGATGATGAGGCCAGATAGCCGTTGCTATAGATGTAACAAATTCGGACACAGAGCACATGCGTGTCCTTTAAAAGATTTTAATGTGTGGTTCCGTTACTATAGCCGAAAAGTGACAGACCACAAAGGAGATGACTGCTTCCGAAAAGGAGCAGGAGGATCCCGAGGCAGAGGACGCAGAAGAGAAACACTTATGTCACTAGAGTTAATCAATATAGAGGTGGGGTACACAAATTATAGAAGTCTAGAGGGGATTTAGAGCTCTAGAGGCGGATCTAGAGGGGATTCCAGAGGAGGTTCTAGAGGAAGTTCTAGAGGTAAAGGAAAAAAATTATAAAACGGAGGGGGTAAACAAAACACAAACAATAAAAATATATGGAAATGCTTCGGAAAACAATAAAACACGTAATTTTACATTCAGAACAAATAATAGCATACCAATAAATGACATAGAGAAGGTACATAATCTAATAGAAAATAATCAGGTCACTTACATAGCAGATTCAGAAGCGACAGACCACTTTATAAATAAAGGCATAATTCTAAGCTATTTCAAAAGATGTTTAAGTAGGGTAATAAGAAGCTTTAGGAAATGAAAATGATTAAATTGACCAATGTAATCGCTGCTAGTGATATAGCAGAAAATCTAATATCACTCAGACGTTTCGTAGATGCAGGTTTAAGCATATACTTAGAAAACTAAAAATTAAAAGTTTTTGATAACGAATCAGAAGAGATAACTTTAGAAGGAAACTACAAAAAACCGAACTGGGTAGTTACATTAATAGCTAGTAAAATATCAAATAAAACTTAAAACTTAGAATACAAAAATTACAATTGTAACAATATAATTATAACAACAATATTAAAAGAATTGAAGCACGAAACACAGAAGACAATATGTCGGTGATTGGGAGGCGCAAAGAGGTTGTTACGAAGTAGGAAAAGAAAACCCATAAATAGGATTGACTATATCAATGAAAGAATTAGATTTTCAAGAACTAATTTTTAAGAAAAACTAGGAGTCAGAGAAATTAGAAAAAATAAATCAAACTGAAAACATGAATACTGTAGATACATTAGAAAGTTAAATTAATGAGAGCCCGACGAAGTCAAAGATAGAATTGGACTTCAAAGAATCAATCATTAACAAGAAGATTTTAGAGTTATACAAATTAGAAGAAATAGACACAATTAAAAAGATATACACAATTAACACATCAGAAAACAAAAACAGCGAAAACATTAAATTAAGTAAGGCAATGTTATGGCATGTTCGTTTAAATCATGCATCACTTATTTATCTAAAGAAAATACAAAAATCAAACGAAATACTTAAAGACGTGAAGTTGGACAATGATGCCTTAGAGTGCGAAATATACATCATGGCAAATATAACCAAATTACCATGCACAGAAGAAAGAAGTAGGACCAACAGCCCATTACAAAGAGTTCACACCGACACCATGGGACCGATAATATATCTAGAGAGATTCTTACGTTCTGCAAGGAACTTATTAGGCAAAGACGAAAACGTGTGAGAGTTCACACAGACACCATGGGACCGATAATATATCTAGAGAGATTCTTACGTTCTGCAAGGAATTTATTAGGCAACGACGAAAAAGTGTGCTATATTAGGTCCGATCAAGGAAAAGAATTCATGGAAGAAAAAATTCTAGAGATAATGGAAAGGGAAGGCATAACAGCAGAGTTTTCACCCCCATATACACTGGAATTAAACGGAATAGTCTAAAGATTCAATAGGACACTACAAAAAAAAATGAGAGCTTTAACGTTTGATTCGGGATTACCATAGAGTATGCGGGAGCTGGCAACTGAGGGAGCGATACATATTTACAATCGCACACCTCACAAATCAATAGATTTTGAAACCCCGATTCAGAAGTTCGCTCCAGGAATAAATTGTAATTTAGAAAGAATTAAAATATTTGAATGCACAGCCTACGCTAGAGTTCCAAAAACAGAAACGAAATTCTCTCAAAGATCAATTAAAACCAGCTTAGTAGGATACACAATGACAGGTTACATTTTATGTCATCCTAATACAGGAGAGCTTTTAGAAACTAGACACGTACAATTTAATGAAAAGGCAATGTACACAAATAGTTTTAAAGATAACAATTCGAATTATCTTAGACAAAAATTGATGAATTTATAGGGAAATTTAGAATAGAAATACACGGTACATTTATTTGCCCTCGTGAAAAGAAATACCCATTTAATACCACTTTAAGACCAGTTTCAAACAACGTTTGGTCTTTTTCTGGTCTGTACCCTTCAGCCTATACATGGATCATTTTTAGGCCATTGAAATAGACACCACTCTCTCTCTCTCTCTCTCTCTCTCTCTCTCTCTGAAATAAGGATAGGTCTCTGTACCAACAGGACTGTGGTCTTCTGGGGACCAGAAAAGATCAGTTTAAGACCACTGGTCTTAAGGTCTTAAGTTGGTCTTTCTTTTCACGAGGGTGACATTTGATTTTTATTTCATTTCAACAGATGAATAGAAGAAGAAGACAACGATGGAATTAGACGGGAATCTTAAAAGGAAGATCAGAAGAAAAATTTAAAGCCAAAAATTAGATGATGATCTAGAGTAAAGATGAAAACTTAAAGTAAAAAATTCGACGTTAATTTAAGATATAGATTTAAGGAAAATGTTATACTCAACGAAATCGCAATTTCATTTTAAAATGTAAACTACGAAAAATTAATTAAGTTCAAACATATTGTTTAGAATTAAGAGTATCGATGGAGGGAGGGAGTGTTAGAGAAACTCCATCGATACAGCCCTGTATGAGTACAGATGTGGTTAGGTACGCGGCACATGCGCTCAAGTGACGTGATACGTCGTTGTACTTCGGACTACACGAGGGGACTAGCGGGTTTTCAGTCGTCGTTGTGCCATAGCAGTGAAGGTTTATATAATAAAGAGTGATTCAACCAGTATCAGTGATAGTGTTTAATTGTGCAAACCCTACCGTCAAATCCGTCATAAATAAATATAAATAATATAAATAACCTGGGAAATATAAAAGGGATTAGGTTTTATGGCATTCTATTCTTGAACCTCTAATAAAAGGATTATCCTTTGAACCTAAGCTCTGACGATTTCTGAACATTTTCTCATGAATTCTGACTTTTCCTGACGATTTCTGTCGAGAAACGTAACAAAAGTGGTCAGAAGTCCTGCCTTTTTTTCTGACGATGCCTGACTTTTTTTTTAGTAGGGTATATCCAGAAACTCCATTATAATAAATTTCATGCAAATGTGGAAAAATGTTGAATTTATGACCGCCGTATTGGCTCATTCCAATTGAATTTAAAACTTTCAACATAAGATCAGAAGTCAGCGACCTCAAAAGACCCCTTTTACCAAGTTTTATACAAAACTGATGGAAGCTTGTATTTTTTACACTTTTGGGATTCTCCTGCCCACTCTTTTTCCACGCACTCGGATAAGTTTATAACAAACTGCTCAAAGTACACATTGTAAAAAATAAAATAGTGTCTGTTTTCTCATATAGATGTGAAGTTTAGAGGAGGTAAGAACCGACAACGCGAAAATGAAAAAAAATTAATTTATGAGTAAATAAAATGACCCAGACTATATAAGTGCATTGTAAAAAAAGTTGGTGTAATTTTACATCGTGCCACCATGGAAATTATTCGATCTGCGTGCGACGATGTAAGTTTACACACTTTTGTAAAAAAAAATGCAGGACGTAAATGGCCAGGACATTTCAATTTTGAGGTTATTTTCGTGAGGTTATAATTTTTTAAACACTATAGCAGGATAAATAAAGCGCATATTACTTTTCTTAGATATCGTTTTGAATAAAAAAGACATATTTTTTTATTCATATAGAACTCATCACTATTAGAGCACTATTAGAGGCTCTGAGACGTAATTTTATGACAAAGTGCAACGCGCCATCTCTTTCTGTCAGTTTGTTGATGGATTGTCGTTTTATGTCCTGTTTGTAATTTCTCAGGATGCCAAGACGTAACAATACTACCCGTTTGTGAAATTATGCTAAACACTGCAACTTTACCAAAAAAGTGTTAATTTATAAGCTCATTTAAATTTATTCACTTACGTAAGTTAACTACGTGCCACACTGATCGAATAATTTCCATCGGCAGACATAGTAATTTTACATCGGATAGTTATTTCATACTGTTCCATGGGGTGAAATTGGACTAGATCGTGAATTTCTGAGCGAAATTAGTAAATTTACCAGGTTATACATTTTAATTTGAAAATACACGGCTCATGAAATTACAATCTAATTGTAAATATCACAAAAGATTTTTTTACAGTGTACACATAATAGATATGATAGGGGCAAAATTCCTGAAGTGTACACGCTTAAAACTTTTTGGTCTCCGATCCTCTTAGAAGCTCATTAAATTGTAGTCCTAGCGGACCTCTTCTAATTCCTAAAAGGGATTCCTTTAGTACGATGGGTTGGCGTAACAAAGGTGACTGAACATTCGACATTTCACCACGCATGCCAAAACTCAATTAACTGTAACTTCTTTTGAAGTTATCCAATTGAACTTTTCTATGGAAGTTCTGGAAACATTGTTTTTTCAGCTTTATGATGAAAATAATTATTTTTTGATGAAAAATTATTTCACCTTTATTTTTCAATTTTTTACTTATTCTTGAGTTTTTCTTCAAGTGCGGCCTTTTATTTTTATTTCAAAACTATCTTCAAAAGCTTGATTATTTTTCTTAAAAGTGATCTGTAGGCGACAATGAGTTGGAAGAAATAAGTGGAGATATACTGAAACATGGAATTATGGCATCCGAGTTTATGCCCTTCCGAGAACTGACGGCCTCGGAATGTGGTCATGTGCGGAGGAAGAGAGGCTTGCTCAGTGAAGAGTGACAAACAAGTAGGAGGGCCGGACTCTCCGCACGTTAGTTGCATCATGTTACGTCATCCGTTCAAATTCCGTTCCAGTTTCAGTATTTTTTAAAGAACCAGGCTTGGCTCATGATTCCTACTAATCATATTTCATCCAAATACATGCCCGCAGAGGGGTCCCTTATTCGTCAGCAAGCAAAATTTACAAAATTTAAAAAACAATTTATTTTACAATTAGCGATTTAAAATTTCAGACATATGTAAGTTATTTAAAAATGTTCAACATTTCACTAAGTTTAATATATGGAACAATATATTTTCAAATACATTAGGTGTAAAGTTTTCTAATTGTGAAATCATTTTTTTTTAATTCCATTATTTGCACGTGCTTACGAATAAAGGCCCCCTGCTCAAAATGGTAGGTCAGCTTGGGGCTATTTATTGCCTGTGTTTCAGTCCTTTCCATTTACCCAACGATCCAGGTAGATATAGTTTCCGTAACAATGTTCGGAGGTTAAGCTGCGGGGGTATGAAGCTTAAAATACAAAAAAAACTTTTGTTTTCAATTTGAAATTATGGATTTGGAAGTTAGAAAATCAGAATCTACGAATTTATATGATTAAAAATAATATGATATTTATTTATATACAATATTTGTAATCAAATTTTATATAAATATTAATATACAGGATGTTTAAGACTCAAATGTCCAGACTTATATGGCTGTATAAAAATATAAAAAAAATAAATCTAAAATTCCTTTTCCAAAAATCACTTGAAGTTTTATTTTCTGAGTTATAAAATATTTCAGCTGGACCAACCAGGAGTGTGGTGTACACAGTCGTGCGTGCGTGAGCGGGAGTCCAAAGTAGTGTAGTGACCGATATTCTCCCGTCGCGAACCCCACCTCGGTGCTCGCTTCAGTAACACTGCGCTGGACTCCCGCTTACGCACGTACGTCTGTTTATACCGCGCGTGATTGGTCGAGCCTAAATATTATATAACTCAAAAACTAAAACTTCCACTGATTTTTGGAAAAGGAATGTTCGATTTATTTATTTAATTTTTATACAGCTATATAAGTCCGGACACTTGAGTTTGGGACACCCTGTATAGCAAATTTGCCTTGACATGTTAGGTTGTAAAGCAGCTCAGCTGAACCTCGGCCTTTTATGTCCACTCGTCTATCTCCTTCTGTAAGCTAATGTAAATATTTCTTGGAACATAATAAAGATCTATTATTATTATTATTGTATTACTATTATATTCAAAATACATAATGTTTCGTAAGTATCTCGTAAACTATACGAGGTGCGTAAAACAGATGGCATTTTTAGATTCACCGTCATTACATTAATGGAGATATTCAGGGTGTCCCAGACTCAAGTGTCCGGACTTATATAGCTGCATACAAATAAAAAAATCTAAAACTCCTTTTCCAAAAATCAGTTGAAGTTTTAGTTTGTGAGTTGTTAAATATTTAAGCTGGACCAATGAGAAGCGCGGTATAAACAGTCGCGTGTACGCGAGCGTGAGTAACGCAGTGTATTGAAGCAAGCAGCGTCGAAGTGTGCTTAGCGAGGGGAGAACAGCAGTCACCACACTACGGTGGACTGTCGCTCACGTACGCACGATTGTTTATACCGCGCTCCTGATTGGTTCAGCTTAAATATTGAATAACTCAAAAACTAAAACTTCAACTGAATTTTGGAAAAGGGATTTTAGATTTATTTTTTTTATTTGTATGCAGCCATATAAGTCCGGACACTTGAGTCTGGGACACCCTGTATAAATATATAAATGATTAAGACGTGCCAAATGAATATATGCATGTGAATAAATAGACAATAATCTGTATTGAAAAAAGGGATTAGTTTTATGAAGACTTTTTGATAGCCAAATCTTTCTTAACTGCCTTTCGTATTTCGGAATCCTCCAGGGTGGACCGCCATAAATTAAAACTTTAAAAAAATACCGAAATCACTCAGGCTTGCTCTATAGACGAAGTCATTTAAATAGAGACTGAAAATTCGCAGAAATTTGTCTAACCCGGCCTGACATTTTCACCTGAGATATTCCTGAGATTTTCTTTCAGTAGGCTTTGTTGAAAGGAGTCAATTCATACATTATTTAGAAGAAAACAATGCGCAACTTTAGTGGTGGATGTTGTAAACAAAATTTGTTTATAACTTATGCACGGTACGTTCGATCTCTAAGGCATTTATACGTGCAGACTATAATCAATTCTGAAAACGTGGTAAAAAGCAGTTATAAAAAGACTATTTCTATCAGATGCGCTTGCGCGTTTTGATTCAAAATTACTCTCCAGAACTACCGGAACCATAACCTTACTTCCAGCATTCTCCATATACAGGGAAATTTTAGAAAGAGAAACTTTTTTTCCAAAAATGTTTCAAATTGGTTTCTTCTCATACAAATAATGTTCCTGGGCTAGTTAAAAGACTTGTGGCTCATTGTAGCGTTTTCGATTTTCGACTTTTCTGCTAATGTACTCTGATTACAAGTGAAGAAACAGAATACAGTAAGGTATTTGCACACTAAACGTAAAATGACAAAAAACTTTCATCTAAAAAATGTAATGTCTTTCCAAATTTAATTAATGTTTCGAACATTGAAAGAAAATGTAATGCATGATTATTTGACAAAGCGAGCTAATTGCTTTTTTCACTAATTCTACATAAAACGATTTACATTGTCGACTTAAATTAATTTCTAATAAAATTGTCTGGGAAACGGTCTAATTACTCCGTTTCGCCCCTGAAAATCGAAAAGGAGGTTATGGCATTGCAGACTTTTTGATAGTAAAATCAATATTTATTGATGAACTTGTGGACTGAGGTCCATCGTATAAACCTACATACGTAACATCATGCGTATCGTTAGCCTTGTCCTTTTTGATGGCATAAGGGTTCTTTAGCCTTTTCACGCAAATTATCCCCACTCTCTTCGAAATACAATTGCACCTCCTCTTTCATAAATTCCTATACTTGTAAGTCAATTTTAGGTCGCATCTTCACACCAAACAAAAGATCAAACAACGCCATATTTATGCTTCGTTGATAGGTAGAATTCAGGACTTGTTGCAACCTGTCCACGCACTGATACCAATTTGACGGGTAGTTCATCGACAATTTGGTAAGAACGGCGGTAATGGTCTCCTTTAGCCTCTCAACTTGACCATTAGCCTCAGCAAGACCTGTAGTTATGGCGTGATGCTTGATTCCGTCCGTTTTGAAGTAATTCTAGAATTCTACAGGCGAGAATGCTGTTCCACGATCACAGATTATCCTTGCAGGGCTAACAAATACAATCTTCTGCTATTCCAATTTGTCAATCACTGCTAGCATGTGATATTTTTTGTTTGTTTTTCAAGAGGTTTTAGGTGATCGACATGACACGTGTGGAGGGGAATATTCGTCAAATAATTGTTTAGCTTCTTCGCGTATTTGAACATCAGGGATATAATAAAGATATAATAAAGGTTCATCGACAAGATTATTTCGAGATAAAAATACAGTAGGCGTTAATTTAGTTTATTTTACCATATCAGGTCCACTTTCAAGTTTTAAATTTTATCTGCAATTAAGTTTTCTAATTTAAAATCGTTTATATTCCATTCTCCAATTCTTTTACCTTTAAGGTCTTTCAATTCGTATATAGTTGGAGAAACCTTTTTCTTAATAATAAATGGACCTTCGTATTGGTCGTAAAGTTTGCCTGCCTGTTTATCAGCTTTATTTAATAGTTTTGTTACCCTTTTTAGTACCCTATATCCTATTTTGAATTCTAACGGTCTTCTGCTTAAATTATAATTGTGAGCTTGTCTTTCATTTGCTTTACCTACATTTTTCTGGTGTTACTGTTTTATAATTTGTAACCTTCTTAATCTATCCGTTCATTTATCTATATGTTCGTCCCATGTGGAGTGATCGTTTTCTATATAGATTTTAATTATTTGCTGAATTGTCCTATTGTGACGTTCGGTTGGGTTTGCTTGGGGGTAATATTTTGGCGTTTTTGTGTGCCTAATACCGAATTTTTCTGTTAGATCTCTTAATGTTTTATGTACAAATTCGGTGCCGTTATCTGTGTGGAGGATTCGTGGTGCTCCCCAGCGAGAAATTACCCGTTTGTGAAATTCAGATTATATGTTGATCCCGTTAGCTTTTTTAATTGATATTATTTCGACCCATTTTGTAAATGGATCTACAAACACTAAAATGTATTGATTTTTTCTATTTTTCGAACTTGGTAATGGGGCCATGTTATCGGCTGATACCATGGTCCGTGGTTCTTCTAATACCCTTTTTCCAATTAATCCTATCTTACTTTGATTACTTGGCTTTACTCTTTGACAAGTCTGGCAGTTTTTTACGTAATAGATGACGTCCGAATATACCCCTGGCCAGAAGTAATATTCGGAAACTTTCGTGTAAGTTTTCTCTGAGCCTAAGTGTGCTGCCTGGGTTTCATCGTGGTTTTCCCGTAAAACTTGACGTCTCAAGCTTCGGGGTACGACTAATTTCCAAGGGTTTGAGTCTAGTAACAGAGCAGATTTGAGTGGGTCAGCTCTGTGAAAATAGAGGTGTGAATCTCTGATTCGCCATTTTTCATGTTCTTCGGGTCTTTTAGTAACGTGTCTGATTGTAGAAGAGTACTAGTCATCTGTTTTGTCTTTAATGTCCGCTTTTGGTTTTTCTATGCTACAAGCTAACGCAGATGCTATATTTTTTGCTGGTTCTCCTGATCTCGAGAGAGCATCAGGGACAAAATTCGAGCTAGCTTTGCGGTATATGACTTCGTAGTCATATTCGAGAAGTTCTAATGCTCATCTGGCTAATCGGCCAGTGGGGTTTTTTACTTTATGGAGCCACTTTAACGCTAAGTGGTCCGTTATTACTTTGAAACTGTGACCTTCTAGATACGGCCTAAATTTTCGTATGTCCCAAACCACTGCTAAGTATTCTTTTTCCGATGCTGAGTAACGAGATTCGACTCCATTTATACTTCTACTCACGTAAGCGATCACGTAATTTACGCCGTAAATTGTTTGCGTGAGTATGGCTCCTAATCCTGTATTACTCGCGTCTGTTTCGAGTTGGAAAGGTTGCGTGAAATCTGGACATATTAATATAGGTGCCTCATCTTGTTTTAATCCCCAATGCCATGTTACATCTTTTTTCAGTAATCTGTTCACTGACATGGGAGGAAGAAAGGAAAAAAATGAGGGCTTGTGATATACAAGAAGGGTTACTGGAGTGGGAGGACATAGAGTTAGAGCTATTAGTAAAAATTCGAGGTACAATAGATTCTTTATGATGGTCAAAGGGGTGACGGAACCAGAATATTTGCAAAAAATAAAAAAGGAAGACAAAGGGAATAGGGTGGTACGGTTTAGAATGGGAGAAGGAGTGAGATCTTGTAGATATTGGATGGATGAAGACAATCTGTGCAGAGTACGTGGATACGAAATTGAGTTATGGGCACATGTGTTAGAGAGCTGTACAGGAGAGGAAGATGGACAGTTGAGTGTGTAAGATGGATTTTGGATGGTAATGGACAGGGAGTGACGTGGATGAAAAAACTGGAAGAAGTAAGAGAAAGCAAGGGAGAAGGGCAGAGCCAAACGGGTAATCCTGTCTAAAGGAAAGTAACTAGCAAAAATTTTTAATTTTTAAATCGGTGAAAATGTATTTGATGGTAAGAGAAACCGGAAGCCTTGGAAGATCGCTCATTTTTAGAAGTTTAAGAATCAATAGTATTAATATTATTGTTATTTTAAGTAAGGCCAAACATTAGAATATGAGCAGCGGTTAAGTTAGGTTAAGGATGAAATGTAAATATATGTACAGGGAGCGGAGGCCCTCAAACCCGTAAAAGGGAGAGATTAAATATACATACTGTAACCTGTGCGTTACAGTCTTTAAAGCCTTAGCTTAGGCAAAACATTTTACTCTCGCGAAGGTGCCCCGGGAAGTTGCATCATTTGGGGTTAGAGAAAGAGCGCAGAATCCATCGCCTCCCACTATATGACCTCTTACGCAAATCGGGGTCAGAGAGAAGGGCGCGGCCCATAAAAAGAGCCGCGCGACTGAAAACGGGGAGTCGGGGTCTTGCGAAGTAACTCGCAAGTCTCTTGGAGAGTACCTTAGGGATAGCGGGAAATTGCATTTCCCTCAACTAGCTCTATACATCTCTCCAAGTGTGGAAGGTCTTGTGCCTTTAGACGTAAAACTCTAATTTTAAAAGTCCTTTCCAAAAAGAGGGAATACCTTTGGAAGAGGACGAAGATTGCATCTTCCAACCCTGTTCGAAAAAGGACCATTCTCTTTAGAGACTGAGCGTGATTTCTTCTTGAGATTTTCAACTCTTTTAACGGGTTTTTTCTTTTAGAGCGATATATTTGCTTATGAGCATTTTTGATAAAAATTGAGATTTAAATAATTGAATATTAATTGGCTTGGCTGATGCCCCAATATTTTGTAGAATATTGACAGAAATAAATTGCATTGTTACTCCTGACGTTCTGAGCAAGATTGCATGTTGTACTCGGGGCCAAGAAGTTGAACAATTCAATTTAAAATGTATTATTAAGGTTTAGCTTCTTATGAGAGGACGGGATTTGCACTCCCCAATCCTGCCAAGAAAGCGGCTTAAGCCATAATTTTAGAGAGAAGGAGATATTCTTTTAAAGCTATAAATCTAGGCCTGAGAAAAGGTCCTTCTTGAAAACTTTGCATTTGGCACGTACCCTGAAGGGTTCTCACTCTTCCTTTCTGAGACTCTCTCTCTCTCTCTCTCTCTACCCCAAGCGGTAGCATGCACCTGTAGTCCGAGGATTTCTCCACTTAGGTTGCTGTGAATATAATTGTATTTTGGCACTAGGTCCCTTACCTGCCTCAAGATTAAATTGGATGTTTTGACATACGATTTAGATTTGACAATTGAAATATAAAATGATAATTACTTGGACTCACGAAGTTGAAATTAAGATTAAGGTAATGATCACAGAGACAAGTATATCCTATGTAATACTAGTATACGTTAGTAGTACCTTTTTTCTTTGTAAGGATAATTTTGAGGAAACTATAGAATTGTAATGTGAGGTCATTGACCCTATTCCCAAAGATTGAAGCTTACATAGCTGTGTTAGGAGAGAAATAGATTTTACCAGTTGTACTGAGATTTTATATTTTATTAAGAGATTTTATTACGAATGTATTGGAATTAGTAAGAGCATTTTTTTTTATTATAAGTAAAATAAAATAAAGAAGAGATTGCGATTGATTAATCTATGAATTAAATAAATGAAAATTAGAAAGCGAAAATAAAAGACATAGCATTTTGTGAAGAATATTAATCTTATATGACATAATTTTAATACGATGTGTATGAAAACAAAAAAAGGATAGTTTTGAAGAGTGATTCGTAAGTTAAAGTGATTAAGCATTGAATGAGTGATTTTGCGAATTAGAAATTAAGGTAGATAGAGTTTAGGGTCATTTACATGTACTATCAGCAATTAGAGTAGGTCTTTCTTGAATAAACTCTTTATATAAAGAGAAGAAACTCAACTTATACTTTCTCCATAGAGTCCCTTTTACTTTATTTAATATATCCAATTAAAGTAGTGGTAGTTCCTCTACACTAAGTTAACCTAGCTATATATATATATTGGCGAAATTCCCGAGGTTACAATTGGCGCCCAACGTGGGGCATGCGAGTCGAAAAAAGTATAAGGTTCTAGGTTTCTTCTCTTTTGAAGCCCACAGGGCAATGGATCGCAAAAAATTGATTCAAACGAGATCCAAAATTTAAAAGGGTATATTTACCACCGCCAACGGCGATACCACGCTGGAAACACCAGTTCTCGTAAGATCACTGAAGTTAAGCATTGTTTGGCGCGGTTAGTACTTGGATGGGTAACCGTTCAGGAATACCTGCGTGCTGTTGGCCCGTCGTGGGTGTGGTGGGCCCACATTGGTAGTAAATATCCACCTAGAAACACTACCCGAATCGGGTAGTGAGGCAATGAACTTTCGAGTTCGAACTGCTAATCAATGTATGTATGTATGTATGTATATTTACCACCTCCGTCGACCCAAAAGAATTTACCAACGGACATGTCAGGGCTCGACGAAGAATTAAAGCGTTTAAGAGTGGAACGTGAAAAGCAAAGGAATAACCAGGCTTGAGCGAAGATGTATGAAACTTGTTAGTGAATTGAAACTGGTAAAAGTGCTTCGCAAGTGCTATAAGAAATAAACAATGATTTCTTTCGCAATAAACAATCAAATAACAAAAATTCAAATACTTTTTAAAAGAAAAACATTGATCATAAAAGTGTAGTGAAAAACTAAAACTCAAAAATGAGTCGGTCATCGAGTTTACGGTCAGCAAAAACATCTAGATGATTGATAATCGATGAGGATAGCAATCAAGAAGATCTGGACGCAACTATCAGGAATATTACACCTGAAAACATGGAGGAAAATCTCGTCGTACCTCAAAAATCGCTCGATAAGAGATCGGAACAAATATGGTTGGTTATCAACCGTAGATTGGAAGAGCTCGAACAAAGGACTCAGCGACTTATTGAAGAAGAAAGGAGATACCGGAATGAAAGCGCCGCCGAGAGAGACAGAGAATTCCAGGCAAGAATCTGAACCCTGGAAGGCAGCATGAACAGGTCTCTAGAGGCAACCACCAACAAGACGCAGAATCTGGAAGAACGTGGACTCCGAATGCAGGCACAAATCGACCGCCTATAAACCGCACACACCCGAGTGGTAGAAAGGATGGCAGAAGATGTGGATCGTCAGAACAATAGCATCCTAACCCGTAGTCAAGCCCAACATAAAATACATATTGTCTGAATTTAATGGGGAAGGGAGCCCCATGAAATATCTACGGCAATTGAAACAGTACTGGGAGGTAGTACGACCACGGCCATGCGATGTCCAATAGTTAATAGACAGCTCTTTATCTGGCCCACCGAGCGATTGGTGTCTAATGGTAAAAGATAGGATCACCGATTTCAATATGTTCATTCACAAGTTCCAGCAGAGATACTGAAGTGAGGCCGAGATTAAACAATGCGAGCAACTGATTGAACTCTTGGAAGAATTTGACAAGATCGGCAGTACTAACACTGCACAATCAGAGGGGCAGGAGTGGTGACCAAGGATCAACCCTCAACGAGAAAACACCTATGGCCAGCCGAACGCGTGGAGAGCGTCAAATCCCAACGCAGCCTGTGGACGTGTAGGAGGAAGCGGCCAAGGTAACCATGGAAACTGGGCCACAACACTGCCGTTACAGAACGTGCAACGTCCCAATGGAAACTCAGGAACGCGCCAAGGCACGGGACTAGAGGGGCAGCGAGCGCCCCAGGAAGGGAACTCGTGGCGTCAACAACAGAATCAACCATCATACAAAGTTCAAAATATTGAACTAGAATCGAATCAAGATTCAAAAAATGTGGAATATCCTGTAGAAGAATCCCCTCAAGAGACGGAAAACGAACAGGAGCCACGTCAGTAAACACTGAGGTGAAACTGGATGTGGCGCCAACTACCATGTAAACTCATGGAACTCATGGAAGAAACAATGGAGATAACACCACGAGCGAGATCAAAGTGTTATACAACTAACATACAAATCGCCGGAATCGTCACGAAAGCTCTTATCGACACAGGGGCCGAAATAACCTGTATTTCGGAAGAGTTTTTAAAAAATAATAAAGAACGTTTTGAAAAATATCCGAGCTTGCCATTGTCGGGAGTCGCTGTCGCTGGACCTATAGGATGTAAAGCGGTACGTTTGAACCGACAAATTTACGCAGACGTGCAGCTGCCAAACATCGCGATTCGATTGGCATTTCTCGTAGTACCTAGACTAACAAGAACATGCATTATCGGGATCGATGTGCTCGACGAGCATAAAACAAAAATAGATCTCGATATAAAAATGCTCACGTTTCCATATTTAAAAGGAAAACCGGCGATTAGGATTATTCAGGATGAGAGTGACGAGAGTGCAGAGGGGCACTACAACCTGACAAATCTTGAATCCGCTACTGACGAAACAGTAAGAGAGGTGGATAACGAACGAGACGAAAAATCTCCGAGTGACATCACACCACCTTTGCACATTGAATGGAAAGAGATAGAAGATAAAATAGCGGAGAGTGAGAATCTAACTCCGGATGAAAGAAAACAGCTTGGAAAAATTCTGTGGACTCATCGACAAGTTTTTCGACGGGAACCTGGACTTTTAACCAATTATCAGCATGTGTTAAAAGTAAAAGAGGGACAGCCATTCATAAGTCGAAGTTACCCCATACCAATGGTGCACCGTGGAAAAGTCGACCATGAAGTACAGAGAATGATGAATATGGGTATAATTCAACGTTCGAAAAACCCATATATCAACCCGGTCGTACCTGTTATAAAAAAGGACGGTACGATCCGCCTATGTCTAGACGCAAGACGATTAAACGAGATCTTAATCGAGGACTGGGAATGTCCAGAACCAGCGGAAGTCCTCTTTCAAAAGTGTAAGGGCATGAATGTCATGTCAAATCTTGACATGACAAGTAGTTTTTGGCAGGTGCCACTACATCCGGACTCAATGCAATACACTGCGTTTCAATACCGTGGCCGCAGTTACGAGTTTAAAGTAGTGCCCTTTGGCCTAAAGACTCAAGAAAAATAATCTGACTTTGAATTTGACAAAATCCCATTTTTTCGCAAAGAAACTAAATTCCTCGGTTTTATCTTGACAACAGAAGGGATAAAACCAGATCCTGATAAGATAAGCAGCATTCACGACTTCCCAGCGCCAAGAAACGTCAAGCAGCTCAGAGGATTTTTGGGACTAATTAACTTTTATTCCAAGTTTAGCGACAAACACGCAGCGGAAACAGTACACTTGTTGAAACTAATAAAAAAGGGAGCGACCTGGGGTTGGAATAAAGAGGCGGAAAAAAGTTTTGAACGAGTGAAAAAATTATTTGGAGAGTCCATAATGCTCTACTTTCCAGATCCAAATAAAAGTTATTATTTAGAGACAGATGCAAGTAACTATGCTCTAGGAGCAGTCTTGTATCAGTTAAATGATAAACAGGAAAAAGAAATGATAACACTGGCAAGTAGAACATTCAAAGGCCCTGAACTAGCCTACTTCACCACCGAAAAGGAGTTACGCGCGATTGTATAGGCCTTACAAAAATTCAGAACGTATCTACACGGAGCAGATGAAGCCTCGGTGGCTCAGACGATAGCGCGTCAGGCTTCCGTGCAGGAGGACTGGGGTTCGATCCCTGAGCCGGTACCAATGGAAATTTTTCTATGTACTTCTACCGGGGCTTCGGTGGTTCGGAACCCACCTTAAACTGTAGGTCCCCTCAGAAAAAGCTGATATCGTACCAAGGTGGGGCTCCATGTTGAGGGGACTAGCCTTGGAGGTCGAAGCCGATTCTGTGAAGACTCGAAAATGAGTCAGAGTTCTTCTTGCGTTTGGGGACTCCTACAGGAGGCACCACGCTCGATGGCCGCTGGCCGATTTCGAGTAATGAACACACACACATACACTTACATAACACACCAGAACAGTGCTTCGAATCTGTGCATCTACCTGATGACCTCAGAGGGATCGCTCCGTACACCCTAGCCTGCTAGGGAGGCTGCCGAATGGCAGAGTGGGTGAGGATCACTTTGCCTGATCAACAAAGGAGGACGTCATTTACTGTGCAATAGGTATGCCTGGCACCTGAGAGGTATAATCTCAGAACGTTGATAACAACGAAAAACCCACCGAGATCCAAAAACACTCGGCGAAGGATGACCGGATTCGTAGTACTGCCTTGAAAATAAACACGGGTATGGCACAATAGGCTTTATAGCTTGAGCGCCAGGGGTGAGACCTCACGGGCCCCCCGCCTACATTACAACTATCAACTATCAACTACACGGAGCAGAAGTCATTAATCGCACGGATCATCTCGCACTTGCGTTCCTGAAAACGTGCCAATTCGTAAATGCTCGGCTCATACGATGGATTCTAGTCATCCAAGACTATCGGATAAAAGTAGAGCATTTACCCGGCAAACAAAACGTCATGGCCGACGCTCTGAGCAGACTGCACGATGAGGAAAGTTATAAGAAAAATCGAGGAGAAACGAGAGTCGTAATAAACGCACTCAACTATGAATGGACAAAAGAGATCGAAGATAACATCCGCGACATTCCAAATAAACAAAAGGAAGACCAGAGGATTCTGCAGATACAACGAGAAATCATTACAAACCTGGATGAACGCACGAGATTCAAGATCACTGCCGATATTTTATATCATTTCAACGGTAATGAATATCGCATTTATGTACCACAGGATCTAATCAAAATGATGATAAAAGAATGTCACACGTCGTATGGACATCCGGGGGCAGATAAGACGTATAAGATATTACGCGAATCCTTTTATAGTCCTAGAATGGCAAAAATCACGCGTAACATTGTAGCTACGTGTGATGCATGTCAGCGGAATAAAGTCGCAACTCAAGCGTCGCAAGCTTTGTTAGAGCCCGTTTTATCGCAAGAACCTCTGGAATTAATTTCGAAAGATTTCTTTCGTCCTCTAACAAAGACCAAATATGGATTTGAGCATATATTAGTGACCGTGGTACGCAATTCACGAGTAAGCGATGGAAGAAAGCACTAGAAGAGCGAGGAATGAAAATGATTTTAACTTCAATTCGACACCCTCAAGCCAATATGGTCGAGAGAGTCAACCGGGAATTGGTTCGGCTATTCAGGACACTCCTTCCACCGGACAAACACAATGGGTGGTTCTACCAATTGAAGAGAATCGAAACCATCATTAATGAGTCGCACCACGACACAACCGAGATAACACCTTATGAAGCGTTATGAGGACGAAAACCCAAAAGATGGTGGACAGATTTCTTACCTAAGTCACCACCCCACCCACAAACCAATCGAGCACAACAGCTAATCGTGCTCAAGGATAGAATCAAGAGAAAAAGAGAAAAATTATAGAGTAGGCTTTTTTCTTAGGCGAACAGGTACTTGCTAAGGCATGTAACGCCTCTAATGTAAATGCAGGAATCATGACGAAATTTCTGTCATTATATGAAGGGCCATATATGATCAAAAAGAAAAAAGCAAGTAATGTATATATTCTATGGAACGAGAAAAATAATTGTGAACGGGGCCAATATCACGCCAATGATCTCAGGAAGTATAGGCAAGAGAAAACTTTAGGAGGGGATGAAGAAAATGAAATTGCTGTACCTAAAGGGCCTCAAAGAAAAGGCGAAGCTTAGGCTGGGTCAGTTTCAAATAGAACACCAAAGAAGCCTGACGCCGGAACGCAGTTTGAAATCCCAGACACCCATCGCACGACTGCAGTGCAATCCAATCTAGAAAATGGAGGAGAGGACGTGATAACAGCAGAACCTCGCAATTATCGAGAAATAACAACCAGACCTAGATTCATATCGACGATCCGACGAGAAGCGATTAAACCGGAAGGAACGAAAGCGAAGGAAGTGGCTGCACACCGTTTCCCAAGAAATGTGAGAAAGAAGAAAGTGGGAACGTCCGACACTGGAGAAGAATCAAAGTCACATGCACCTAAGAAGAAGAAACGTGTTAAAAAGCCAACAGCACATGGGAAGAGCCCAAAATCAGTGCCTCCTAAAAATTCTAAAGAACCGGCACGGAAGATTCTGGGAGGTGTGACTATCAATTCAATTCGGCTCATAAACATCCAAAAGCCGGTAGCTGCTCCACCAATCAGAGATAATAATCGTCCCAGTACATCAAAAAAGGCCACCGAAGATGAGGAAGCAGAGAGAATTTGGAGAGAGGCTTTACAGCAGAAAGCCCAAACGAAACAACGTCGAGGAATATTCAGTGTTCGAAAAAGTTGACATGAAGCCCTGGTGGAAAACATCATGCAAGATAAACATCTCAAACCGGCAAAGAGAGTATGGTGAGAAAATGCAGTTCGTATCGACGCAGAAAATGACCTGAACGTCGCGCAACGGATGAAGGTATTCGAACCTACGCAGGCTCTGAAGAAGGTAAACATCTCGCCTGTATTGAGACGAGAGTGTTTACGAGTGATGAAGAAGAAAGCCCAGGATTTACGACGGCAACAAAGCAATCAACTGAGAGTCGAAAGGATCTGGAGGCCTCATCCAGCCGAGGACGAAGGATCATGGGAACAATATTACACCTGGACACCGGAGGAGGACTGGCCATTAACAGCTAAATGGCTAACACCATTAAAAGGCACCCTCAGCGACCCACATTGGAACAACCGAGAGGCTTATAAAAGGTTGAAATTTTCAATTACGACGGGACCAATAGGTGAATAAAAGAAACTTTTGTTTATTAACCTGTGCGTAACCTGTGCGTTACAGTTTTTGAAGCCTTAGCTTAGGCAAAACATTTTACTCTCCCGAAGGTGCCCGGGAAGTTGCATCATTTGGGGTTAGAGAAAGAGCGCAGAATCCATCGCCTCCCACTACATGGCCTCTTACGCAAATCGGAGAGAAGGGCGCGGCCCATTAAAAGAACCGCGCGACTGAAAACGGGGAGTCGGGGTCTTGCGAAGTAACTCGCAAGTCTCTTGGAGAGTACCTTCGCGGTAGCGGGAAATTGCATTTCCCTCAACTAGCTCTATAGATCTCTCCAAGTGTGGAAGGTCTTGTGCCTTTAGACGTAAAACTCTAATTTTACAAGTCCTTTCCAAAAAGAGGGAATACCTTTGGAAGAGGACGAAGATTGCATCTTCCAACCCTGTTCGAAAAAGGACCATTCTCTTTAGAGACTGAGCGTGATTTCTTCTTAAGATTTTCAACTCTTTTAACGGGGTTTTTCTTTTAGAGCGATATATTTGCTCATGAGCATTTTTGATTAAATTTGAGATTTAAATAATTGAATATTAATTGGCTTCGCTAATGCCCCAATATTTTGTAGAATAGTGACAGAAATAAATTGCATTGTTACTCCTGACGTTCTGAGCAAGATTGCATCTTGTACTCGGGGCCAAGAAGTTGAACAATTCAATTTAAAATCTATTATTAAGGTTTAGCTTCTTATGAGAGGACGGGAGTTGCACTCCCCAATCCTGTCAAGAAAGCGGCTTAAGCCATAATTTTAGAGAGTAGGAGATATTCTTTTAAAGCTATAAATCTAGGCCGGAGAAAAGGTCCTTCTTGAAAACTTTGCATTTGGCACGTACCCTGAAGGGTTCTCACTCTTCCTTTCTGAGACTCTCTCTCTTTCTACCCCAAGCGGTAGCATGCACCTGTAGTCCGAGGATTTCTCCACTCAGGTTGCTTTGAATATAATTGTATTTTGGCACTAGGTCCCTTACCTGCCTAAAGATTGAATTGGATGTTTTGAAATATGATTTAGATTTGACAATTGAAATATAAAATGATAATTACTTGGACTCACGAAGTAGAAATTAAGGTTAAGGTAATGATCACAGAGACAAGTATATCCTATGTAATACTAGTGTCCGTTAGTAGTACCTTTTTTCTTTGTAAGGATAATTTTGAGGAAACTATAGAATTGTAAGGTGAGGTCATTGACCCTATTCCCAAAGATTGAAGCTTACATAGCTGTGTTAGGAGAGAAATAGATTTTACTAGTTGTACTGAGATTTTATATTTTATTAAGAGATTTTTATTACGAATGTATTGGAATTAGTAAGATCATTTTTTTTTATTATAAGTAAAATAAAATAAAAAAGAGACTGCGATTGATTAATCTATGAATTAAATAAATGAAAAGTAGAAAGCGAAAATAAAAGACATAGCATTTTATGAAGAATATTAATCTTATATGACATAATTTTAAGACGATGTGTACGAAAACAAAAAAAGGATAGTTTTGAAGAGTGATTCGTAAGTTAAGGTGATTAAGAATTGAATGAGTGATTGTGCGAATTAGAAATTAAGGTAGATAGAGTTTAGGGTCATTTACATGTACTATCAGCATTAGAGTAGGTCTTTCTTGAATAAACTTTTTATATAAAGAGAAGAAACTCAACTTATACTTTCTCCATAGAGTCC